>ML844401.1:18613-37702 GCA_009831015.1 Picea engelmannii | reverse complement strand
ATCATTGACCTGTATTGCCTCTGATCTGTATACTTTGAATCATCATATTTGATTAACTTGCAATTGGTTTGCATGAGAGTGATAACTGGTTTGCAATCTTCCATTCCGAACCTCTTTAACATTTCTCTGATATACTTGGTTTGAGAAATAAAAATTCCTTCGTTGCTTTAACGTATCTGAAGTCCTAGAAAGAATGATAGTTCTCCATGTAATTACATTTCAAATTCATTCTGAATATCCTTTGCAAATTTCTGGCTTAACCTATCATCATCACTACCAAAAATAATATCATCAACATAAACTTCAATTAATAAAATATTAATTTGACTTACCTTGATGTAGAGGTTGTTGTTTGAACTTCCTTTTCTGAACCCTGCCTGCTATAGATATTTATCCAGTCTAAAGTACCATGCTCTAGGAGCCCGTTTTAGACCATACAAGGTCTTCTTTAATTTGCACACATAGTTTGCATTCTCTGACAACTAAAATCCTTCTGGTTGTTCAATGTAGACTTCTTCTTCAAGTTTCTGTTGTGGGTGGGAAATCCCTCCTACGGACTAGCACTAAGGGTTTTATCATGCATGTAGAAATGACCTAAATATTCTTACTTTTTACCATCATTCCATGCCTAAAACCTTATTACTTATATGTAAATACAAGGCTCAAGAGATTAAGTTGACGTACCTTATTTTTCGTGTTTGATGTCGATTCCTTTTCGCGCTTGGTCGTTCTTTGATTGCAACTCTCCTCCCAATGCTGACCTGCATTCACTAAAGACAAACAAAGAAATCCACGTGCATTTGATCTATGAACTAACAGGTTAGAGATTTAATCAATCATATAATCAATATTCCAATAATGACAATGTCATATGGCGGGACGGGAAAAACAATTCTTTTATTAACTTCACAATGATACCTTAAAATGATAAATTCAGATACTGCTCCTCGATCCTGGTCCTGGGCTCCTCTTTCACCGTCTTCCAACTTCTTTTCTCTATACTTCTCTTTGCACAAGGATGATTAAAGGTTGGGACAAAGGGAATGCTTAATCAGGTATAGTTTCTTCACTATGAATCTCCTCCTTTCAAATGGGACCCCTAACCCTTCCTTTATAGAATAGAAGAAGCTAGGTATTTGGTCGAGTGACTGGCCATGCATGACCAAAAGGTTTAGTTAACTTACCCAAAGTTGTGTGTTCTGTCATCAACTTTCATTTTTCCGTGCTTTTGGAGGTACACGCGGGCTGTCTTGGGTCAGCTAGCATGTACACGCGTGCAGTAATGGAGCAGGGTGCGTGGGTATTTATAAAAGGGGTTTTTAATAAGAGTTGTTTAGCAGTGTTTTGACAAAGAAGGAATCTGAGATGGCCTGATGCCAGGTAAACATGTCTGGTGCAAATTAGGGTTATAACAGTTCCCCATTCAGAAAAGCCGATTTTATGCCCATATGATACACTTTAATATTTTTGGAGCATGCATAAGCTAAAAATAATCGGATTGCTTCCATTTTGGCAACTGGGGCAAATGTCTCTTCAAATTCGACTCCTTCAAACTATGCATATCTTTTACATACCAATCTATCTTTGTTCCTTATAACCTATCCATCTTTGTTCAATTTATTCTTGTATACCCACTTTGTGCTGATCACATTCTTATCCTTTGGTCTTGGAACCAATTCCCAAGTATCATTTTTTTCTATTTGATCCAATTATTCATCCATGGCCTTGTTCCAAAATTCATCCTTGCTGGCCTCTTCAAAATAGGTTGGTTCAATCGTAGATGTGAGTGCTAGGTGTGTTTGTTCCAGTGAATGGATTCTTCTTCTAGTCTCAACTCCTGTGTCTTTGTTTTTGACAATTTGATCTGAAGGATGATTCTTTTGTACTTTTATACTAGGTGTCTTTAGAGGCACTTGTTGAACTTGCTCTTCTGCTTCTGTCATATTTTCTTCATCTTCATCTTCTACTTTATTTTCATCTTCTGCCTCTTCTTCAAAAATTTGTTCCGTTGATTCATTTTCTTCTTCCTTTGATTCTGGTCTGCTTGTTTCATCAATTGTTATGTTGATGCTTTCTACAACTTTGTTTAATCTCAGATTGTAACACTTGTATGCTTTCATTGCACTTGAGTAACCAACAAGTACTCCTTTGTCCACACGAGAGTCAAACTTTCTCATTTTTTCATCTTCTCTTTTGATGTAGCATTTTCTTCCAAAAACTCTGAAGTGCTTCACATTTGCCGGTATTCTTTTCCATAGCTCGTAGGGAGTTTTGTCAGTGTTGTTTCTGAGCATTACTCTGTTATGAATGTGAATTGTTGTATGCACTGCCTGTGTCCAAAATATATCTGTCAATTTGGAATCCATCAGTATTGTTCGAGCCATTTCCTGTATTGTCATGTTCTTTCTTTCAACAACTCCATTATGTTGAGGTGTCCTAGCAATGGAGAATTTCCTTTTTATTCCATGACTGCTGCAGTAGTCCATAAATTCCTCTGAAGTGAACTCTCCTCCATTATCAGATCTCAAGCATTTTATTTTTGAATCCATTTCATTTCCAACCATTTGCTTGTAGATCTTGAAGTTTTCAAAAGATTATGACTTATTCTTGAGAAAGAAAACTGCAGTCATTCTTGTATAATCATCAACTAATAACATAAATTATTTCTCACCTTTTAAGCCCTTTGTTGTAGTTGGTCCAACTAGATCAGTATACACAATTTCCAGTGGTCTTGTCATTGAATATTCCTTTGATTTGAACCTGATATTTGTTTGCTTTCCTTGTTGACAATGCTTGCATAAAGTGTTGGCTGGTTTCGTGATCCGGGGCATTTCTCAGACTGCTTCTCTTCTGCTAACTTTGACAAGGTTATCAAAATGTATTGGACCCATTCTTCTATTCTATAACCAACTTTCATCTTCCTTTCCTAGACAATACATTTCACTTCCAATTTCACTTAATACATATATGTTGCTTGAAGTTCTCGCAGCTGAAACAATCAATTTTCCTGAACCTTCTTTTCTTATCTCGCATTTTTTTAAATCGAAAGTAACTCTATGACCTTGGTCACACATTTGACTCACACACAGAAGATTATGTTTCATATCTTCTACTAGTAGAACATTTTCTACCTTGATATTCTTGTTCCCAATTCTGATTGTGTTTTTTCCAATGATTTTAGCAGAAGCATCATTTCTGAAGGAGACTGATCCATCTCTTTCCTTTCGTAATGTAAGAACCATGTCTCTATCACTTGTCATGTGTTTTGAACAACCACTGTCAACATACCAACCACGTTTCTTCTTCTTAACTTGTAGATCGAGTGTGCATTCTTCATTGCTATACTAATCCTTCTTTCTTATCCATGTCTTTTTCTGAGGTTCCTATCTGTGACTGTTGTTATTCTGTTGTAGTTCTCTAGGAGGGACTGTCATTCTGCAATCTTTGGCCATGTGTACAAAATTGTTACATTTGTAACATTCCACTTCAGTGCTCAAAGATTCAAACCTGTTGTAACTTCTTTTCTGTGTTTCACTAGGTTTTCTTGGATAACCCCTTTGTGTATGACTTTCAAAGTTGTTTGTGTTCCTGTTGTTAGCTCTGCAATTCACAGCTTTATGTCCAAAATTATTACATGCATAACATAAACAAAAAAATATAGTTTGATACCTGAGACTTGAAGATTTTCTGAAAGGATGTACTCTTATAATTTCTTCTTCTTCTTGAGGCCTATCTGTCGGTTGTTGATTATGAAATCTGAATCTTCTCGGTGGAGGAGTGTCCTTGTAATATTCCTATCCCCCTTGATTATTTTTGCATAACTTTTTGGATATGTTTCTTGCTCTGTTGTTTTGGAGCTTGATACTTTTTCTGTCTGATTGTATCCAAGTCCGGACTTATCATGATGAGATTTTTGACTACTGATAATGTAATCCAAAACTTTTGAGTTGTTCTGCATATTTTTCTTTTGAAGATCCTTTCTTAATGTGATAATCTATGCTTCCAAATTTCCAATTATCTTGTCTTTTTCTTCTAGCTGTTCTTTGAGTGTTTTTTCAATTCTTTTATCTTCTTCTATTTGAACCTTCAAATTTGTGATCATTTGTTCTAGTTCTTGAGTGTCTTCTTTCTTTTCTAGTTCTGCTTGTAGTTTCTTGTTTTTCTTGTTTTCTCTTCTGATAACTTCTATGACACACATTAATTCCTCTTGGTAGTCAACTTTTGCCTCTTCAATTTCTTCTTCGACTTCTTCATATTATTCTTCTGCTTCTTCATATTATTCTTCTGAGTCTTCTTTATTAGAGTCTTCTAATTCCATTAATAGAACTCTTTTTGTCTCACTGTCACTGACTTCATCTTTATCTGATGATGAGATGTCTTCTTTGGTGCATAAACTTTTCTTGAAAACTTTCTTTGTGATTCTTTTGCCTTTATATGTTTGTTTGTATTTTGAGTAACCTTCATCATTTCTCTTTTTCTTATAAGGACATTTGTTAGCAAAATGACCAATACCATCATAATTAAAACAAATTAAAGTAAGGTTACCTCTATATCTACTATCGGTTCTCTTGTTCAGTCTTTTGACAAAGTTTGTCACTTCTTCATCATCTTCCGAGACGTCACTGTTGCTTCTATGTTCTTCTTTTTGCCTTCCCTTTTGCCTTGACTTTTTTGATTCTTTGAAGGCTGCTTTTTTTATATCTCTATTTTCCTGTTCAGTTCTCATTTCACATGCTATGAATATTCCATGTAATTCATCCATACTTATTGAGTTTAGATCTGATCTTTCTTCTAGTGCTGATATCTTAGGGTCAAATATCATAGGAAGAGATCTTAGTACTTTTTGAACAATTACAGATTCTTTGATTTATTTTCCCAATCCTATGATTGCATTTATTGTTTCATCAACTCGTAAAAATTAAAATGTAATATTCTCATCTCCCTTCATCTTAAGTTGTTTGAACTGACCTCTGTAAGTTTGAAGCTTTGTTGTTTTGACTTTTGAATCTCCTTCATAAATATTTTGAAGTTTTTCCCAAATCTCTTTAACGGATTTACAGTGTGAAACTTCGGTGAATACCGTTTCACTAAGACCATTCAGAAGTGCATTTTTGGCTTTGGAATTATTCTGACCGAGTTTCACTGCTTTGTCATTTGTTGGTGGAACTGTTGGTGCTGTGTATCCATCTACAATTGATTGCCAAATTTCAAATCCCTATGCTTGTATATATGTTTTCATCCTTATGCTCCAAAATTCATACTTCTATCCATTGAACTGTGGTATTCCATTTTTATATAAGTTGTTTCTCTCCATGATCTACCTTTCAGTGGTTAAACTGATTTCTGAAAGAACCTGCTCTGATACTAACTGTTGGATTACTGAGAGGGGGGTTGAATAAGTAATAGAGAAATTTAATCATTTTTAACCATATAATCCAAGTGTTATATCAATGTAGCATTATCATCCAATAACTGCAGATTAAATAATCAATTAACAAATGAACAATCATACACACACAGTACACCAATTTTTTACATGGAAACTCAAAGCGGGAGAAAACCACATAATGTTTTTTCTTATATGTATTGAAGAATTACATTCATTGGAAGCACCAAATTCCTTTGTTTTCCAGATGCAACTGGAGGAGGCTCCAACCACCTTGTTTATCAGGCTACAACCCGAAGGAAGCTCCAACTCCCCTATTCTCTGGATACAACAAGAAGGAGGCTACAACCCCCTATGTTCTCCGGCTACAACCACCTGTCCTTTCCCTGTCCAACCTCCCTGAAGTAGAAGTAGAATGATGGAACCACCATCACACTATCACTGTGAGATATACCACTGTAAACTTGTATCAATAAAATTGAACCATGTATCAACCATGCATCAACCTGTACCTCAACCTGTAATCAACATGTACCATAAATAAGTGCATCAACCATGCACCAACCTGTACCAAACAACCTGTAATCAACCTGTACCATAAACACATGCATCCAACTATGTACCAAGTATGTACCAATCATGTGTCAACTACTCATCAACTATGACTCATTAATATGTACCAACATCATCAACTATACACCTCATGTATGTGCCAATTCATCAACTACTTGTCTCAACCATGTACCGAACATGTACCTCAACCAAAATCTCTCATCAATATCATCATCCAAATATGATTTGTAACTCTATAATAGAACTAGTGTATATGATCACATACCTGCAAACCTTCATTAACTTTAACAATAAGAGACTAGCATTTTCAACAAACTTTTCTTTAGTCTCACATGACTAGTTTTGGATTAGTCAACAACCCTAACTTGAAATAATAATAACTATGTACCTGTAATGAATAAAGATCTGAAACTGATACACAATGTTCTTCAATGTGTTTATGCAATTCTTCCGAGTTTTACTACTTGGAACCTCTTAGAAAAGGAGTTATAGCAAAAATGACATACCTTGTTGAATTCTGTCTTATTCTAGAGAGCGACCTTGTAGAGCGTGCCCCACACGAAATATTTTTTGAATCGATTTGAAAATGTTACAAAACATATTACAGACTGTACTCTAACCAACAAATTTGGTCTTACTAAATTTGGATTTGTTATGAAGAAGTTATGACGTTTTTACACAAAACACCTGTTTTAGACTAGTTTCAGGACTAGCCACAAACCCTATTTTCCACGGAGTGTAACTCCAAAAATACAACGACCCACAAGATGAATTGTTTATCACAGGTACTTGGATATGTTTCCTCAATGGCCAATAAATATCACAGTCTGAATCATTCTAGAAAAAATGTTATTTCGAAAATGGTGAGATGACCTGTAAATAACATACCTTAGAAAACATCATCAAAAGAATTTATCCTCCCTTGAATTCCAACCCTCTTTTCTTCACCTTCCCTCTGAAATTCGGCTTAGATATCCTTTGGTTACCTCAATCACCGATAGATATTCAATATGCTCAAGTGTGATGTAAAATGAGAGAGACTTGCCTCTTATTTATACTTTCCATCTTCTAGGTCACTTAGCCCATTTCTAGGTCACTTAACCTATTTTCCTCATTTTTAGGGTTAACCACTTTCCATAATTAGAAATTTCTTCATTACTTTATCATTTAAATATTCCTCCTTGACTTTTTCACTCACTTTATCATTTAAATAATCTTCTTTGATTTTGTCACTTCACTTTATCATTTAAATAATCTTCTTTGATTTTGTCACTTCACTTTATCATTTAAATAATAATTTATTCTTTGCAAGCTCTTTGACTTCTTTGACCTTTTGGGGCTTCAAGCCAACATATGAGGGTCCTCCAACTTTGTAAGGCCATAACTCTCAAACTGTGAGGATTTATGTGATGTTCCACATACCACCAGAAATGGCATGACATGTACTATCCATATAGAATAGTATTACCTTCAAATATATTAAAACTCATACCAATATACATGAAACAACCTTGGGTCCATTACCCAAACCTTTGTTCTACCAGAATTTGTTACCAGACTTTCTTCAAGGGTTGACAACAATGAAAACCAACCTTAATCAACAATAAGACCAACACCAAAGGAAAGATCAGGACGAGTATGAGTCAAGTATAAAATGATACCAACTAAATGATGGTACAAGGTGGCATCAACTTCGGGAGAAGTACAGGTGGCAGTAAGATTGACTCCAGACTGAAAGGGAGAAGGTTATGGTTTACAATCATCCATGCAAAATCTACGAATAAGGTCACAACCATACTTAGAATGGAAAAAAAAATTCCTTCATTAGTTGGTAAAACTTGGAGGCCAAGGAAATAGTGCAAAAAACCTAAGTCTATCATTTCATATTTATTCTTAAGGCTGGTTTTCACATGGTTTAAAAGTTTTGAATCACTACCAGTAAGGATAAGGTCATCAAAATAAAGGACAAGGATTATGAGATGGATTCCTACTTTCTTTCTAGAAACATTAGGATCAAAATGACATCTAGAGAATACAATGTCAATAAGAAATTTGTCCATTTTGGCATACCAAGCTCGGGGAGATTTCTTAAGACCATAAAGGCATTTCTTAAGGAGATGAACAAGGCTAGAGTCATTCTAGACATAGCCATGAGGTTATTCCATGTAGATTTCTTCTTGCAAATCTCTGTGCAAGAACACAGATTTAACATCTGTCTTATGGAACTCCCATTTATGTGAGGTAGCAAGGGAAATAACAAGGAAGATGGAATTCATTTTGGATACATGGGCAAAGGTTTCATTATAGTCGATTCCTTCAACTTGGGAAAATCCTTTGGAAACTAACTGAGCTTTGTGTCTTTCAACACTTCCATCTGATGCATACTTAGTTCTGTAGAACCATTTACATCTCTCAATTTTTCTTCCTTTTGGAAGAGGTACAAGATCCTAAGTATTGTTGGTCATTAAAGAATGATACTCTTCATTCATTCTTGTATCCAAATCTAGATGACCTGAAGCTTCTGCAAATGTCTCTGGATCATGATTCTTTGAAACTTGAGCCAACATAGAAGAGGCTTGCTGGAACTGTGAACGTGTCTGACGCCGATCTGAAGGATTACTGACAAGATCACCAACTTCTTCTCCTGTTGAACGGACCCATCTAGGAAGTTGTGGAGCTAGTGTTGGTTCAGGTTCAAAGAACTCGTTTGGAGGAAGGTGAGAATATGGAGGTGGATTTTCATCCTTATTGTCATCATTTGAAGAAGAAACCAAAATAGGAATAGAAGAAGGCACAAATGTTGAAGATGGCTCACAGGCCGAAGAAGGCATAATCATCGAGTTAGGCTCGTAGGCCAAGATATTTTCATCAAATTTAACATCTATTATAATGATAATTTCCTTACAATGTGGTTGAAGAAGTCTATAACCTTTGACATCTTCAGAATAACCAACAAATATACACTTCTCACTTTTAGGCTGCAATGCTTTCATTTTCTCATTAGGAATGTGAGCCCATGCTATACTGCCAAATACATCGAAGTGACTTAGATCTGGTTTAATTTTAGTCCAAGCTTCTTCCGATGTTATATTTTTAGGAACCTCTGTGGGAGTGCGATTTACTATGTAATTTTCACAGTTGATTGCTTCCTCCCAATACTTTAGACTTAATTCCTTAGATTGGATCATACAATTATCTATTTCTTTTAATGTGCGGTTCTTTCTCCCAGCAACACCATTTTGTTGTGGTGTATATGGAACAATGTGTTGCATTTGGATGCCCTGTGTAGTGCAATAACTTGTAAAATTATTGTTCACATATTCTCCTCCATTATCTGTTCTTAAATTTTGAATTTGATGTCTATATTTCTTTTCTACAAGGGCCTTATAGGCCAAAAACTTGTCAAAAACTTCGCTTTTAAGTTTTAAGAAGTAAACCCAAGTACGTTTGGAAAAGTCATCAATGAAATTTAATAAACACTTGCACCTAGAAAAACAAGGAGAAGAAAGTGGACCACACAAATCACTATGAACAAGCTGCAAAGGGCCCGAGGTGTGCCAAGAGGCACATTTATCAAAACTATCCTGATGATTTTTTCCAAGAACACAACCGACACAAACACCATCTCTGCATGAAACAAAAGGAAGACTAGTCACCATTTGTTGATTACATAGTTGTTGAAATGAGTGATAGTTTAGATGACCAAACCGCTCATGCCAAAGTTTTCTCAAGTCATCTCTATGAGGAACAAAAACTGATGAAAAAGATGATGACCCAAAGTTGTCAAACTTGTACAACCTGGTAATATCATCAACAATTTCAGTTACAAGAACATGCTTAGGATCTTTTAGATCCTTGATTACAACTTGGTGAGGTGAAAACTCTATGGTTTTACCTTCACCTGAATGAGTGATTTGATATACTGATAGAAGGTTACAAGAAATACTTGGAACACATAATACATCATTGAAATGAACGTTTTCTACTTGAACTCTTCCAGATCCTTCAACACTAAGAGATCTATCATCACCAACGAATATTTTCTTGGTGTTACATTCATTTAGAGAAGAAAATATTCCTCTATCCTTAGCCATATGATAATATGTTCCAGAATCAATAAGTCACTCATAAGAAGAAGAAGTAGAAGTTGTATTAAAGGAGAAACCAGAAGCAGAAAGTGCATGTGCATGAGAAGAAGAAGAAGAAGTAGAGTCAATAGTGATGTTCTTCTTCTTCATCGCCACTTCTAAAACTGCCATCTTCTTGAAACATTTGGACTCATCATGAACATATTTATCACAAAAGTTTCAATGTTTGTTAGTCTTCTTACTTTTATATTTTGTTCATTTTTCACCATTAGAAGCGAAAGTTGTCTGAATGGGTTTGAGACCTTTACATTGTTTGTTGTTGTGGCGAGGATGTTGCTTCTTGGGATTCTTGTGTTTATCTTTTAGATGGACAACTAAGGCTTTTTTGGAGGTGTTGTTCCTGAGTTTATACTTTAAGGCTCTAAAGTATACTGCCAAGGCATCTGAAAAGATAGAGGAAGCTGAGGAAAAAAAAAACATTGATCAAAGGTGAGGGCTATAATTGGTTCCTCAACTGTATCTGTTGAAATTCCCAGTTTTCCTAAATGCTAATATCTCTCTCAACTGCTACCCATGAACATTCTAACTCAACCCGGTTATTTGTTGTTTGTAAGATAGTGTTAAATAGATTTAGAGTAATGTTGGTTTGATCTGAAAGACCGGGTTCAATGTTAGGTCGCCTTGAAACTGGTACTGTCATGAAGGATAAAAGGTAAGGAAGATATAATTCAGTGTTTTCATTTAGGCTTCGTTATCTCTATTTCACAATGTAAAAAGAAAGATTTTAAAACACGAATTAATAGGATGACTAAATTAAAGTCTGTTTCTTGTATCTTAGTTAAATTTAAAGGATATGGAACATGCATGATATGAGGGAAAACATAAAGCTATTAATAAGGTGAGGCATCAATTTAAGAGGAATCTCACATTGTAATAGAAGACTATTAAACAAGAAAATATTAATGAAGCATATGATATTGAAATCTAAACATTTGCAGGTATTGTATCTGTTGATAACTGATACAGAGGAAAAACTGTAGATGATTTAAATGAAAAGAATAGTAATTTCCACAGTAGAGGTTGCACTAAATTGTAGCCGAGCATTCATCAATTAGATATATGAAAGAAATATGAAAATACATGGAAACACATAACTGAGATGTGACAAAATATGGAATCTTCAATCTGCATTTCTATTAATTCAAAGCTTCTTCAAAATTACTTTCGTAAAAAAATGTCCTTTTTAGAAAAAGAAAAAAAAGCCATTTTCTCAGTCTTTTCCCCTCCTATTTATACAAGAGCATTACTACTTTATGGTTAACGATTTCCTACTTTTTAGGGGCAAATATAGTTACAAAATTGCAACCTTAACCGTTGCATGATCAACTTTTTGTTGGTCTATCATTTCAAAAGTATAAGCTTTCAAACGATACTTCACTGTTTAGTTGAAGTCTCTCCCTCTTCTGAAGCTATACATTCCATACACTTCTCTAAAAAATGAACAAAAATTCTGGGTGGTGTTGGAAGATTTTTAGTTTTAAACAGATAAAAATTTCTTTGTACCTTTGGATCTGGTCTTCAAAATCTTTGTCCGCAAACCTGATCACTTGCAACCTTAAATTAGGCTGTACCAACCATCTGTCTATCAGGTTGGTATTGATTTCCTTCAACTGTGAAATCTACGCTTGAATCTCCTTCAAGCTCTCTTTATAGTTCAATTGTTGTTTCACAATGTTTATCTGCCCTAGTAGTTCAGAGAAGTCATTTCTTTCAATACCTAACGCTTGCTTATCCAAAGAATCAAAGATTCCCTCACAGTCGTCTTTGATTTCTTTGACTATCTTCTTGTTTTCGACTATGTTCATTTCCCATGCCTTGAGCATGATGTCTCCTCTTATCTGTTATGTGACAGAAAGCTTTAGATCTTTCAACATATCCCTATTTCCCGAACATGCAACTGCTTTCTGGAAAGTATTCCTTGCATCTTTAGCCTCCTTTTCTAGTAAAATAATATTATCAAGGGATTTTCTTACCTCTTGAAAGTAATTCTGGATGATTTCTATTTTGGAAGTGAATTTCTGCTGTTCAACTTCTATATTTGTATGTGCTTCTAGTGAGAGGGTCTGGAAATCCTTTAAGTCTACAACCCGACCTTCTGTCAAATTTAACTTAGCTTGCAGCTGCTTTAGAAGCTCCTTTTGCTGAGTAACTTGCACTTGACTTGTTTGTATCCTTTGGTTCATTTCATCCAGGCTAGTTTTGAGTGACTGAATTTCTTGCCTTTCAACAACTCTGGCCTGCTCCAAACTTTTATTCACCTCTTCTCTAATTTTTTTCTCAGCATTCTTCAACTGATCTTGCAATTGAACTATTATGTGGTTACTCTTCTTTATCCTTGTTCTCATGTTCTCCAAGGTAAAAAGGTTTGTTGTTTCCATGGCTCCCATGGAACCTACTACCTCTGTAGTGAAATCCTCCTCTTCCAAATTCTGGCCATCTACCAAGGCCCTATGCTTCTTCACCATACCCCCCTCGCTCATATACATCTCTTGTTTTAGGACAACCTTCCTCTTTTTGCTTAAAAAATAATCAGAAGGAGGGATCTCATTTCTGGAGATAGGGGTGAGATCACTAACGTATATGGCTTCCATCTGTGGGAACCCAAAGGCAGACTATAAAGGGGTTAAGGAAGCTATGGGACTTCCAAGCTCTGTAGATCTTGTCTCTCCCATGGCCTTAGGTATATTGACATCAACAACAGGTGATGAAGAAGCAGTGGACTTACTGGACTCGGGAGGTGTCCTGGGCCTCCTCTCTGCTTCCGTCTCTAGATTTTCTGTCTGTAAGGCCTCTTCATTTTGTGAAGAATTTTCAGTCTCCTGAGGAAATTCTTCGGGATTGACTTTATCTTGTGCCTCTTGTCCAAAACCTGGAGAAGTATCTTCTTGTTCCTGAGGAAGGGTAATTACTTCTCCTTGTATTACTTTGGGCAAACTGCTCCATCTGTGCTTCTGGAAGGTCTGAAAACTAGCTTTCAAGTCGGATGATAGTATCCATACCCTCTCTAAAACTTCCTCATAGGTCCTAGTCCCTTTGAACATGTCATCAAAAGGAGACTTCTCATGTTCATAAGACTTCATAGTACAGTGGGACATGTGTTTTCCCACTAACTGGTAAGGGTTGTGCTTCCTGTGTTCAAGGTCCACCAATTTGACCTCCTCTAGTGCTGCCGCTTCAACTTTGGAATGACCCAAGATGAGAAGTGAAAATTTTCAAATCTGAATGGGAAACACCGGCCAAGACTTCTTTTAAGCCATCTTTAGTTCTTTCCCAATTCCACCTGTTACTATTTGATGAGCTACCTCCCTGCACACTAGTCTGTCAGGGAGGAATTTCGGGAGTGCATGTGGAGGGATTGAACATCCGAAAACTCTGATGTAGAATAAATTCTCCTCTATAAACCATTCAACAACTGCCCCGAGGCTTCCTATGACCAACTCTGAGATGCGGGGAGGTGCACAGCCGTATAACATCTGATGTAGTGGTATTACCATGAAATGATAGATTTCATAGAATGAGTCCTTGGTGTTTTCTTCCCAAAGTTTAGAATGATATTCATGAATGGGTTCTGGGTAAGTCGGATTCCAACTCCAATTCATCAAAGGGAAAGGAGTTGAGAAACATATAACATCCATGATGTATGCAGACATATAAAAGGCTACTGGTCGGCCTTTTGATCTTTCAGTTTGATATTCCATGACCTCCTTCGCTATGTTATCGGATAAAATCTTATCCCAATTGAAGTTGTAACCTTCTACTTCCTCGTGCAAAAGAGGTACCCATTATGTAGGGAAGTGGGTAGGACTTTTCTTCTTGAAAAGTCTACATAACATCATCACCACATAGACCATATACTCATTCAATGAGGCTGTGGCGTAAATACCATGGGTGTCAGCCTTGAATTTTGCTTCGTTTCTCCACCAGTCTTTGATTATGCCAGGATATGTTTGGTCTGACTCAAGACATTCTTTCCTTTGAAAATCACTCACGTAATATTTATTATAAATATTCTTGGGATTGGGAGAAAATTTATACATTACTTGTACATGTTCCGATTTGAAAGAGCCAATGACGACCCCTCGACTGTCCAAAATGATTCTTGTTTGTACGTCAGTTCGTTCTAAGGCCCAAATGATCATGTCGTTATAAGTCATAATTCATGGCCATGTAGCTATTTTGTGGAGCTCAGACTCCGCTATATCTCGAAGTTTGTTGTCGGCATCATGAGGGAAATTTTTAATTTCATAATCCAGAGTCTCGAAAATCTACCTCCAGGATTTTATGGAATTGATGGCATGTGGTATTGTATCAGATATAACATCTTCGTCTGGACTCGAGCTTTCTGCAACTTCCTCGCTTTTCTTGGGTGCCTTCTTAGGTGCCATGCTATCTTCACTAGATAAGAAACCTGTTTATAGAGAAAATGTGTATAAAACCAGATAAATGTGACTTGCTGCAGATGTAAAGGATAACAATGAAGTTCAAAATACAAGACCTTATTAACCTTTAATTTTGCGTTATAACGAGTGTACAGACACAGACGACGAAAAGCTAATTCTTTTTAATGGAAAGATATGCCTAGAGATATGCTTTCGCATCAAAAAATATATTCACTTATCCGCTATTAATACTGTCGTATATCGGCAATTTCAAAACTGGATTTTCAAAAATCACTGGCTTCCTCAATTCCCGAAATGCGAAAGGCAACTTGGTTATCACTAATCCTGTTTTGGAAGCAAATTAACCTTAATATTAAACCTTGCTTAGATAAAACACGATTTCGCGTTTCAGAACTTCGGGGATCTTGTTGTCAGTGGATAAGTCATAAGCAAACCCCATATTGCAAAATTTTGATGGGATTAGTGAGGCGCTAATCACGTATTAGAGATTTAATTAATCAAGGTTAATGATTAATTATCCTTTTAACTTTTTGAAAAAATGAGGATCGGGAGTTCGACGGTTGAGAGTTCGAAAGCACTTTAGTAGAAAGAAAAACCTAAATCGTGAAATATTAAGAGAATGATGATTGTGTTTAGGGGATTAGTTAATTATGGGTTAAAGAGCACTTTGTGGAAAGTGACGGAAAAGGTAACCTTTATTTTTCCCCCCTTTTTAATTTTTTAATATGTTAAACAGTGTTTGGATTTTGAAACTGGGAAATTAGGATGGTTGAAGATCATACCTCGAGAAAAACCGAATCTCAAAACCTGAAAAGGAAAAGAAAGCTCTGATTCCCCTTTTTGGACTAAGGGCGGCTCCATGATTTAGGAAAAGATGGAGCTTTAGTTTTCAAGGGTAGAAAAATTTAAACTTCGTGTCAACATTAGGCGCCATCTAGTGATCTCGTCTCCTTGTGGGACGAGAAGAACATGTAGACCAAGTGCCTTCGTTGGGTAATGGAGTCAATGATTCAGCTCTGTGAAACAAATTTGGAGAAAAATAGAACAAGATTAGGGTCTCAACGTTAACCTTGAAAACTCTTCAAAAACAAAAAACTCCAACTATGTCGAGTGGGTTTTCAATAAACTTCTTCTCTTGAAACTGAGCTCAAATCTGTGTAAGATAATCGAAACCAAATCAACCATCGTATCAGGTTTCATGTGATTCCGTTTGCATCAAGGTAAGTTTTTGCGTTGTGTCCGGTAAGGATATCCCCAAAATCTATGATAAAATCCAACCGAAAGGAAGAGAAATTACCAGAGCATCTTGTAACTCATGTATCAACTTTTATCAAATACGAGGATATTGCTTCACTGCCAGTGAGCCTGTTCAGTATCCCGATGAATTTATCCCACTTCCCATATTGAATTTCCTTTCACCACTTCATTATTTCCAAGAATTGAAATGTTGAGATGAGGGTAATCAATATAATTAATTTCCTTTCTTCATCTCTTTGAACTAGATGGGGGCAATCAATATTGAATTTCCTTTCACCATTTGCCTGTATTCATTTTTTATTTTTTGAAGTGGGGGCAATCAATGAGTGTACATTACACTCAGGAAGATATCTGTTTGAAAAAGAATCAAAGTCTGTCAACTCATTTAAATATCTCTGGGTTAATCTTCTCATCTGCCTTCAAAATCATGGGCTTCAAAGAACTTCTTAAGGGAAACTTTTTGACCTTTAGTCTAGGGAACTTCCTTGATCAAAACTGATCAGTTAATCCTGTTAGGATAACTAATAAGGTCAGGATTAACCTAGACATGTTTGTGATCTAGTAAAATTCAAAGAACTTAAAAACACAACCTACTTTCTTTCTTGAAAGTTTGTTTGAGAGTTTTCATGATCCAAGCGAGACCCCTCTGTTCTCAAGAAACTCTATGATTAGTCATCCATGGTCAGGTGGGAAAAGACTTTACTGTGGTCAAGGGGAGGGTAAGGGTTTTTTAGAAAAACTACTGTACATATGACTGTTTTTGGAGACTTTCTTAATAAGTTTTATAAAACCTTTTCTTAAGTCCTCCTTGTCTATTATTTCAAAAAAAACTTCCGTGTGAGTTTTCTCTCTCTCTTTTTTTTTTTTTTAAATCTTTCGGCAAAATTGAATCAATGATTTATTTCATTCATACTTCTTAGGAATTTTATCTCAAATTTTTTAAAATGAGGTTTCATACCTTTATTAGCTCCTATATTTCTAGCCCAAAGATGACTCATTTATTACCTTTTCATTTTGAGATACTTGATAGGAATACCTGCGCATGTCACCTCTCAGTACTTCCAGTCCACTGTTTGGTGAGAAACGTTCCCTGCGAATATCATAACATTATAATCATTAGGAAACGCCATGAAAGAAACTTTTATTTATTCATTTTATTTTGATTTTTTTTATTTTTTATTTTACTATACAAGAAGCATGAAAACAAGCCGGTATGTACAATGAGAATTTAGAAACACATTATTGCATGAAGTGTTTAAGATGCCGCCCATTCATAGGGGCATTGAGAATGTCTCCATCCAGGTTTTCTAATAAGCAGACATTTTTTCCTTCAAAGGCCGAAATCGTGTATGGGCCAGACCAGATCAGATCGATTTTGCCATGTTTTCCAGCGTCTTCTTTCACGGCTTCCCATTTTAGGACCAAGTCTCTAGGGAGTAATTATCTATCTTTAGCTTTCTGATTGAATAAGGCCTTCATTTTATCCTGATATATTTGCAACCTTTCATTTAGTTCGACCCTATTTTGCTAGACTTCAACCAGCTGGTTTATCCTTCTGGTAACGTCATTGGGTTCTTCATTTGAATCCTGCCAGAGTTTCATTACTGGCAGAGCAAGATTTATTGGTAAAATGACATCAGTGCCATATACCATTTGGAAAGGGGAAATCCAAATTGATATTTTAGTACTTATTCTGTTGGCCCATAGAGCATATTTTAAATGGATATGCCACGCTTTCTTGTTTTCAGCCAAAACCTTTTTTATCACGGTAATCAGGCTTTTGTTGGATGATTCAGCCAGACCATTACCTTGTGGATAGTAAGTTGTTGAGTGTCCTAGTATGATGTTATATTTTTGGCAAAAATTTATCATGGCCATTGACTTAAATGCTTGCGTGTTATCAGTGACTATTTTTCGGGGACAACCAAACCTGGATAAAATATTATCTTCCAAAAAATTGATTACTACCGAATCAATTGCATTTCTTGTGGGGATAACTTCCACCCATTTAGTGAAATAATCAGTAGCAGTTAGGATCCATTTGTGTTGTGCACTGGAGTGTGGATGGATTTCTCCAATGAAATCAAGCCCCCATTGCTGAAACGTGGCTTCGGTTTTAACTGGGATTAGGGGCAAAGTTGGGACCTTTTGTTTGGCTGTGAACAACTGACAAGGGACACAATTTCAAACTTTAGTGTTCACTTCTATGAAAAATTTGGGCCAGTAGTATCCGACTCTTAAGATCTTATAAGCTGTTTCTTTCCACGCATGATGTCCTCCACACACCTCGACATGGAATTCATCTATAACCCCTTCAGTTTCAGTTTCGACTAAACACCTCAGCAGGAAACCCAAGGGGTCTTTCTAATATAATTTAGCATCTATGATACAATATTTTACAACATGTAGCTTTAGCATCCTAGCTTTAGACGGGGTTAACTCACTAGGACATTGAAGCATGAGTAGGTAATGGATGATGTCGCGATACCAGACCGAAGTAGAAAACTTGTCTTGAATTTCAGTTGTAGGTGCAGTGAAATCAAGATCGTCTATTTCTAGAAATCCCTTGGTTTGTTGCAGCTGATTTATCCAAAGTGATTTTAAGTTCGATTCGGAAAGAAATTTGGCCAAACCCTGACCTTTGATAATTTTAGTTGGTTTGACTTCTAGGTCAAACTCCTGGATCTTAGCTAACCACCTTCCTCTTCTTCCATCGCTATCTGGTTGCACTAGGATATCTTTAACCGAGCTAGAGGGTACATAAGAAATGACCTTTGAGTGCAACATGTAAGTTCTAAAAGACTTGAGAGATTTCACCATTGCATAGACCTATTTCTCCAATATATCACATTTCAACTCAGCATCTCTGAGACTTTTGCTGAAAAATGCAATAGGCCGCTTAAAAATTTCCTCATTTTTTTGTAACAACACAGTTGCGATAGTATGTTCTGAAGCAAAAGAAAAAATAAAAAACTCTTTTGTGTAATCTAGGCTCGCCAAGACTAGTGCTTCACTTATTACTTTCTTGATGCGCTAAAATGATGCTTTGGCTTCGCTTGTCCATTTCACTTCACTATCGTTTTTTAGCATATCTGTTATCAATTTCACAATTTCAACAAAGTTAGGGATGAATTTCCTCAAGAAATTTATTTTTCCTAAAAAGGAATGAACTTCTTTTACATTTCTAGGAAAATTTATAGTATCTATTGCCTCAACCCTTTTTGGATCAATTTTGATTCCATCTTTAGACACAATATGGCCCAAGAGTTTACCTTCTTGCATTGCGAAATGAGATTTCTTGGGATTGAGTGACAAACCAAATTTT
>ML844401.1:0-16541 GCA_009831015.1 Picea engelmannii | reverse complement strand
AACTTTCTTCTACACATGCGTCAACATCATCATCTATAGATAATATACAATTACCTAAATCCTAATCAACAATATATACATGATAATTATTTGGGTTGAGAGGATCACTAACTGTAAATGCTAACCTGGTTTTCCTGTACAATCGCGTGAACTGGCCTCCGAAAACTGGAATCATTGTGTACGTCATATCAATTTGAAGAGAACCTCCAAGTTTAACACCCCAGGACTGAGACAAGAGCATGCCATATTTCGGAGGTATATCTATGACAACCACATCCATTAAAACACTTTTTATAGGTACCTATGCAAGATTTATGACTAAGTCTTTTATCATGCCTATACACTTGACTTTCCTCGAGTCAAATGAATATAAATATCCATAAGACCTGGTGATTTCTAGGTCGAGTCTGTCCATGATTTCTTTAGGCATCACATTGTGAGAGGCCCCAGAATCTAACATGCAGTTATGGAGCAGAGGGTCGAAAATTGTCAAAGTGATGTAGAAAGGGGCAACGATGTCTCTAGCACCTTCGAAGTGTGGGCCAAAAATTATGTTAGAATTATCATCTTCTACGTTAATAACATCGTCCTGACTTTCATTCTCCAAAAAAATAATCATTTTAGCAATTTGTTTTTGGTATATCGGGTTTTTGGCCAGTTCAACAACGGGAATAGGTATTTTGATCTTATTGATTTCCTTCTCTAGATTAAAACTTCCAACGGTTTTGTCAGTTTCCATGGTTTGAGTCTCCAACCCTTTCTTTTCAGCTTTCCTGGGTTGAGGGGCCTTCATTTCGGTAACAGGGGTGTTTATTTTTTGCGTGCTTAAGGGTGACGTCTCTGCTAACTTTGTTTTAATAGACTGTATGTTAGCAGTCTGAGTCCCTTCAGTTTGTTTTTTAGTGTTTTTTGAAACTGCTTGGTTAGTTTCAACCCTCGGTAGTATCTTTTTAACTAGAGCGGTTGTGGAAACCCTGTTTCTAGGTCTTAGGTTGTATTTCTGGTGGAGCTCGACCATTATACCATCCGCTATTCCATGATAAGTTGAATCTTCAGAAAAACTATTGTTCTTGTTACTCTCAGTCCTATACTCTGTAGTCAAAGAATTTTTCTAATCGTGTCTTGTTATATAAGGTTGAAAAGTGTTATCGTCGAGGTTGTTCATATCCTCTTCTAACTCCTCAAAATCCTCTATGTTTTGTCCTCCTATAAAGTTTTCACTTTTAATAGGGGTTTGAATATTTTGATCTTCATTCTTAATTTGCTTTTGGTGGTTTTGAGGATTAGGGTTCTTCCTGAATTCCTTTCTAGGGTAATGTTCATTTTTATCTTGATCAAGTTCCATTCTCGATATTTTGTTTGACAGTTCTTTGATGATTCTAGCCATATCGTCCATTTTATCTTTTGAGGATCTCCTTGATCCAGAGGGTCCTCCTTGCTCCCTGTATCTCCTTGTTTCTTTGTTTCCAGTCTCAAATTTGGTTTTTAGCTTCCCTGATGCCATCATGTTAGATTTTATTTCCAAGGCATCATCTTGCATCTTGGTAAGATCAAATGATCTTCTCTCCCTTAATAAAAGGGCGAAGTCGTGGTTAAAAGCTCCGACGAAAGTCACTTTCACTACAGGTTGTGAGGGTTTAACCTTGGTTGGGATCTTATTATACAATTTATTGAATCGTTGGGTAAACTCAAGGACTGATTCAAAGTTTTTCTTTCGAAGAGACCCGAATTCGGTTAGATAATAAATATGGTCTTTCCGCTCACCCCACTGTATGATAAAAGCGTTTTCAAGTTCATCGTATGAAGGTATAGATCCAACTGCTAGGCCTCGAAACCAGGTTCTCACTTGACCCTTAAATGTTTGAACCAAAAGTCTAGAGTAAACATCTTCATGTTCTAATCCAAGAATGTCAGCGAATTGATCGCAAAAATTTATGTGTTTAGCTGCCATTAAATCGCCCTCTGTTGTGAACTTGGGCAGGTTTTTCATGTAATTTTCTGGTAAATTATGGAGAGGGACTAGTAGAACCAGAGGAGCATATCTTGCAGCAACCTTTGCAAATATCCGAAGAGGCGGTGCTTGGCTGCTTGATCCTCCTCCCAGACCACCTGCGGCAGCACCTCCTTCCCCATCCCCTCTAGCTGCAACCATCGTGGATTTAGCAGTTAAGGTTTGGGGGTTACGAGGAAAGGTTTCAAGAAACCTATTATCAAAGGGGAGGAAACTTGAGAAAGAAGAGCTTGGGGAATGTGGACTGGTTCCTTTAGAACCACAAGGTGAGAATATAGGGGAGTCAACAGAGGTTGAGTCAAGATATATAGGATACTTGTTTGAGTTTTGAGAGGTGGGAAATCGAACCTTGAGAAGAGAGGGAGAATCGGTCGCAACAGGAAGTGAGACAAATATTCGTTTTATATTGGTGTGGGAAACGACTGAGAAAGCTTCGGTCTTAAAAATGGGCAGAACCAAATTTGATTCGGGGGATGTAACTTTATCAGCAGAGTATTTCCCAGAAGGGGGTGGAATACTTGATTCACCATGTTGATCTTCAGAGTCAGACTGTGTGAATTTAGGTTGATAATTTTTATTTGTCGATGAGACATTCTGCCGTAAGTGTCTTCTTGATTTTAGAATTTTCTCTGAGTCGGAAAAAGGTGAAATATGCTCGTCGTCTGGATTCTTCCTGGTGTTCTTCTGGTTAAGAGCCAGTTTAAACAGTGTGGAGTAGCCAAGTGAAGATAAAGGTAGCCTTAGAAGATTTCCAAACTTTTTTCACTATCAAATAAGGAAAGTGTCAATGTCGTTCTTCCTAGGGAAAAAGCTTAGTTTCTCCGTTCCTCTACAACGACGCCAAAAATATGTTGTTCCTGAGTTTATACTTTAAGGCTCTAAAGTATACTATCAAGGCATCTAATAAGATAGAGGAAGTTGAGGAAATGAAAAATAGTGATCAAAGGTGAGGGCTATAATTGGTTCCTCAACTGTCTCTGTCGAAATTTCCAGTTTTCCTGAATGCTGATATCTTTCTCAATTGTTGCCCATGAACGTTCTAACTCAACATGGTTATTTGTTGTTTTTAAGATAGTGTTAAATAGATTTAGAGCGATGCTAGTTTGATCTGAAAGATCGGGTTCAATGTTAGGCCACCTTGAAACTGGTACTGTCATGAAGGATAAAAGGTAAGGAAGATATAATTCAGTGTTTTCGTTTAGGCTTCGTTATCTCTATTTCACAATGTAAAAAGAAAGATTTTAAAACATGAATTAATAAGATGACTAAATTAAAGGTCGTTTCTTGTAACTGAGTTAAATTTAAAGGATAGGGAACATGCATGATATGAGGGGAAACATAAAGCTATTAACAAGGTGAGGCATCAATTTAAGAGGAATATCACGTTGTAAAACAAGACTATGAAACAATAAAATATTAATGAAGCATATGATATTGAAATCTAAACATTTAAAGGTCTTGTATCTGCTGATAACTGATACAGAGGAAAAACTGTAGATGATTTAAATGACAAGAATAGTAATTTCCATAGTAGATGTTTCACTA
Source organism: Picea engelmannii (assembly GCA_009831015.1). Lineage (NCBI taxonomy): Eukaryota > Viridiplantae > Streptophyta > Pinopsida > Pinales > Pinaceae > Picea > Picea engelmannii. The sequence goes on along the minus strand of ML844401.1, from coordinate 12,985 downwards.
AATTGTAACCGAGCATTCATCAATTAGATATATGAAATAAATATGAAAAGACAGGGGAACACATAACTTAGACATGACAAAATCTGGAATCTTCAATCTACATTTCTATTAATTCAGAGCTTCTTCAAAATTAGTTTCGTAAAAAAATGTCCTTTTTAGAGAAAGAAAAAAAAGTCATTTTTTCAATCTTCTCCCCTCCTATTTATACAAGATCATTACTACTTGATGGTTACGAATTTCCTACTTTTTAGGGGAAAAGATAGTTACAAAACTGCAACCTTAACCATTGCATGATTAAATTTTTGTTGGTCTGTCTTTTCAAAAGTATAAGCTTTCGAACGATACTTCACTGTTTAGTTGAAGTCTCTTCCTCTTCTAAAGCTATACATTCAATACACTTCTCCAAAAAATGAACAAAAATTCTAGGTGGTGTCGGAAGATCTTTAGTTTCAAACAGATAAAACTTTCTTTGTACCTTTGGAAACTAGTCTTCAGAACCTTTATCGGAAAATCTGATCACTTGCAACCTTAAATTAGGATGTACCAGCCATCTGTCTATCATGTTGGTATTGATTTCCTTCAACTGTGAAATCTCCGCTTGAATCTCCTTCAAGCTCTCTTTGTAGTTCAATTGCTGTTTCACAATGTTTATCTGCCCTAGTAGTTCAGAGAAGTCATTTCTTTCAATACCTAATGCTTTCTTATCCAAATAATCAAAGATTCCCTCACAGTCGTCTTTGATTTCTTTGTCTGTCTTCTTGTTTTCGACTATGTGCGTTTCCCATGCCTTGAGCATGATGTCTCCTCTTATCTATTCTGTGACAGAAAGCTTTAGATATTTCGACATCTCCCTGTTTCCCGAACATGCAATTGCTTTCTGGAAAGTATTCCTTGCAGCTTTAGCCTCCTTTTCCAGTAAAATGATATTATCAAGGGATTTGCTTACCTCTTGAAAGTAATTCTGGATGATCTCTATTTTGGAGATCAATTTCTGTTGTTCAACTTCTATCTTTGTATGTGCTTCCAGTGAGAGGGTATAGAAAGACTTTAAGTTTACAACCCAACCTTTTGTCAAATTTAACTTAGCTTATAGCTGCTTTACAAGCTCCTTTTGCTGAGTAACTTGCACCTGACTTGCTTGTATCATCTGGTTCATTTCATCCAGGCTAGTTTTTAGTGACTGAATTTCTTTCCTTTCAATAGCTCTGGCCTGCTCCAAACTTTTATTCACCTCTTCTCTAATGTTTTTCTCAACATTCTTCAACTGATCTTGCAATTGAGCTATTATGTGGTTACTCTTCTTTATCCTTGTTCTCATGTTCTCCATGGTAAAAAGGTTTGTTGTTTCCATGGCTCCCATGGAACCTTCTACCTCTATAGAGAAATCCTCCTCTTCCAAATTATGGCCATCTACCAAGGCCCTATACTTCTTCACCATACCCCCCTCCCTCATATACATCTCTTGTTTTAGGAAAGCCTTCCTATTTTTTCTGAAAAAATAATCAGAAGGAGGGATCTCATCTCTGGATATAGGGGTGAGATCGCTAACGTATATGGCTTCCATCTGTGGGAACCCAAAGGCAGATTGTAAAGGGGTTAAGGAAGCTATTGGACTTCCTAGCTCTATAGATCTTGTCTCTCCCATTGCCTTAGGTATATTGACATCAAAAATAGGTGATGAAGGAGGAGTGGACTTACTGGACTCAGGAGGTGTCCTGGGCCTCCTCTTTGCTTCCGTCTCTGGATTTTCTGTCTGTAAGACCTCTTCATTTTGTGAAGACCTTTTAGTCTCCTAGGGAAATTCTTCAGGATTGAATTTATCTTGTGCCTCTTTTCCGAAACCTGGAGGAGTATCTTCTTGTTCCCGAGGAAGGGTAATTTCTTCTCCTTGCAGTACTTTGGGCAGACCGCTCCATTTGTGCTTCTGGAAGGTCTGAAAACTAGCTTGCAATTCGGACGAGAGTATCCGTACCCTCTCTAAAACTTCCTCATAGGTCCTAGTCTCTTTGAACATGTCATCACAAGGGGAATTCCCATGTTCATAAGCCTTCATATTACAGTGGGCCATGTGTTTTCCCACTAACTGGTAAGGGTCGTGCTTCCTGTGTTTGAGGTCCACCAATTTGACCTCCTCTAGCACTGTCACTTGAACTTTGGAATGAACCAAGTTGAGAAGAGAAAATTTTCCAATCTGAATGGGAAAGACCGACCAAGAATTCTTTTGAGTCATCTTTAGTTCTATCCCAATTCCACCTGTTACTATTTGGTGAGCTACCTCCCTGCACACTAGTCTATCAGGGAGGAATTTTGGGAGTGCATGTGGAGGGATTGAACATCCGAAAACTTTGATGTCGGAGAAATTCTCCTCTATAAACCAATCAACAACTGCCCTGAGGCTTATTATGACCAACTCTTAAATGCGGGGAGGTGCATAGCCGTATAGCATCTGATGTAGTGGTATTACCATGAAATGACAGATTTCATAGAATATGTCATTGGTGTTTTCTTCCCAAAGTTTAGAATGATATTCATGAATGGGTTCCGGGTAAGTTGGATTCCAATTACAATTCATCAAAGGGAAAGGATTTGAGAAACATATAGCATCCATGATGTATGCAGACATATAAAAGGCTACTGGTCAGCCTTTTGATCTTTCAGTTTAATATTCCATGACCTCCTTCGCTATGTTATTGGATAAAATACTATCCCAATTGAAGCTGTAACCTTTTGCTGCCTCGTGCAAAAGAGGTACCCATTCTGGAGGGAGGTGGGTAGGAATTTTCTTCCCGAAAAGTCTATATAACATCATCACCACATAGACCATATACTCATTCAATGAAGTTGTGGCGTAAATACCATGGGTTTCAACCCTAAATTTTGCTTCATTTCTCCACCAGTCTTTGATTATGCCAGGATACATTTGGTCTAACTCAAGACATTGTTTCCTTTGAAAATCACTCACGAAATATTTATTATAAATATACTTGGGATTGGGAGATAATTTATACATTACTTGTACATGTTTCGGTCTGAAAGAGCCAATGAAGACCCCTTGGATGTCCTGAATGCTTCTTGCCTGTACATCAGTTCATTCTAAGGCCCAACTAATCATGCCATTATAAGTCATAAGTTGTGGCCGTGTAGCTATTTTGTGGAGCTCAGACTCCGCTATATCTCAAAGTTTGTTGTCGACGTCATGAGGGAATTTTTTAATTTCATAATCCATAGTCTCGAAAATCCGCCTCCAGGATTTTATGGAATCGATGGCATGTGATATTGTATCAGATATAACGTCTCCATCTAGACTTGAGCTTTCTGTAACTTCCTCGCTTTTCTTGGGTGCCTTTTTAGGTGCCGTGATATCTGCACTGGATCAGAAACCTGTTTACATAGAAAATGTGTACAAAACCAGATAAATGTGACTTGCTGCAAATGTAAAGGATAACAATGAAGTTCGAAATACAAGACCTTATTAACCTTTAATTTTGCATTATAGCAAGTGTTCAGACACAGACGATGAAAAGTTAATTCTTTTTAATGGAAAGATATGCCTAGAGATACTCTTTCGCGTAAAAAAATATCTTCACTTATCTGTTATTAATACTGCTGTATATCAGTGATTTCGAAAATGGAGTTTCAAAAATCACTGCCTTCCTCAATTCCCGAAATGCAAAAGGCAACTTGGTTATCACTAATCCTGTTTTGGAAGAAAATTAACCTTAATCTTAAACCTTGCTTAGAGAAAACATGATTTCACGTTTTAGAACTTCGAGGATCCTGTTGTTAGGGGATAAGTCATAAGAAAACCCTGGATCTCAAAATTGCGATGGGATTAGTGAGGCGCTAATCACGTATTAGATATTTAATTAATCAAGGTTAATGATTAATTATCCTTTTAACTTTTCGGAAAAATGAGGATCGGGAGTTCGACGGTTGAGAGTTCGAAAGCGCTTTAGTAGAAAGAAAAACCCAAATCATGAAAGATTAAGGGAATGATGATTGTGTTTAGGGTCTTAGTTAATTATGGGTTAAAGATCGCTTTGTGGAAAACGACGGAAAAGGTAACCTTTATTTCTTCCCCCCTTTTTAATTTTTTAATATGTTAAACAATGTCGGGATTTCGGCACCGAGAAATTAGGATGGTTGAAGATCATACCTCGAGAAAAACCGAATCTCGAAACCCGAAAAGGAACTGAAAGCTCTGATTCCCCTTTTTGGACTAAGGGTGGCTCCATGACTTAGGAAAAGATGAAGCTTTAGTTTCAAGGGTAGAAAAATTTAAACTTTGTGTCAACATGAGGTACCTGCAGTGCTGATCACTCCAAGATGTACACGCTTATCTTGCTCTCTGATCAAAGCATCACAAAAGTTCTCAAGACTAAGTTTTTTATAAGCTGTCCCTAGAGGCTCATGCATGGCATACAAGGTATATACAAACACAAAATATGCACTACCTAGCTTAGAAATAATAAGATAGATGCAACGATCTTCTTCTATCTTTATCTTACATTCTTCACATAAAGTTTTGAGTGTTTTAAACTTAGATAGTTAGTCTTCAATGCAAGAAAAATTATTTGGACTTAAAGTCAGTACTTGATTTTCTAATTGTTGTGCTTGAATAATATTGTGTTGACCAAAAACAGATTCAATCTTGTCCTAATCGATTTTGGGTTAATCAATTGATTGAAGGTGGAACCTTAAATCATGAGAGATGGACATTCTAATTAATCCATGTGCTTATTCATTCATATTATCCCATTTGACTTTATTATCAGTATCAATGGATGATGTTTCCTTTCCCAAGGTAATCCAGTACAAGCCTTTACTTCTTAATAAATCCTCCATATGAGATTTCCATTGGAAGTAGTTGGTGCTGGTAAACAAGAGATTACTTGTATAAGCCATATTAAATATGAAGATAATATTGATTTAAAAACTGAAACTGATGATTTGGATGGAAAGATCTCGAAAAGTTAGGCGGTTTAAAAAAAAACAACCTTGAAAATAGACTTCAGATGTGAGAGTTATTCCCTTTAAAAAAAAAACATAAACAATAACCAAAGGACCACGTGGTGTTGTAAGTTGCTTTATGAAGTGACCCACTTTTATAAGGAGAAGTGGGGATCACTTTTACAATGAAGTTACTTTATAAAAGAAAATCTCCATGCAAAATAAATAACTCTAAAATAAAATATTAAAGCTACTTATAGTGATTCACTTTTATACTTGAAGTGAACTACACTTTACAATTTTAGCATAAAATGTTTCAAAAAAAGTAACAAAAGAGAGACTTGAACTCAAGACCTCTTACTTAATAAGGAAAATTTTAACCAAATGGTCTAGCAAAACATATTTTATTGTTTAGCAAGAGGATTTTTGTTGTTGTTTTTGTTGTTGAAGACGGCCTTGGAGGGCGTGCTAAAAAAAAACTATTTTCACAGAAGAAAACAATTTTGTTTCTCGATGACAATAAGGGTTGATCTCGGTTAGCTTACCCAGAAGATGGACCTTTTCCTATCTGTTTCTGATTTTCCAAGATCACATAGGCCGTGGGGCAAAGAGAATACACATATATAAAAGAGTAGCAACCCATAAATAAATAATATAAAACCAAAATAATACTCTGCAAAAATTTAAAAAATGTGTATTCAGGCTTTATACCTCCAGATATGACTGAAATGGTCGTATCTTGGGCAAACAAAAACCTTTTCAAGTGAAACAAAAAGTGTTCCTAACTCAAAAAAATGCTCCGTACACAATGGAACAATCCTCTCATCCCAGAAATGTACAAAAATGATGGAAAATGGAGATGAAGCAACTCAACTTCACGATCTCGATCTACAACAACAACGGGTCTTCAAACAGGCTCTGATACCATGTTCGAAAACACATGTATTCCAAAAGAGGATGAACAACTTCAGTAACCAATCACACAACCAGATCAAAGATCAACACACTGATTTTTTGATGTGGTAAAACCCCTACGAGGAAACATCCACGACCCTAGCCAACACGACCACTTGGAGCAGTTTATTAATGCAAAAGAAAAATATTACAGAGAGATTTTACAAGAGAGTTTATCACAATCAATCATTGGCAAATGACCCTCCATTCTCTTTAAATAGAGATCATGGACCAATCAGGTTTTAAGCCACAAATCAATGGCCATTAATATCGAGGAGAATATGAACCGTTGGATCATTCTATGTCGGGAAAATATTGTGACTGTCAAATTTCCTAACTACAAATGCATACTAATGCATACTAAAGAAACACACTTTTACCTAATGACACATTAGAAAAAGTAGATCTGAACTAACTCCTAAGTGTCTAAATATCCTAACATGCCCATGAAGATACACTGCGTGGTGTCAAGGTTCAACATCTATGCCAACCAAAAGAATATTTCCTACACCAACCCAATTTTGTATCGCACAGAAGGAATCAAGAAAAGACCACATGCAGACCAAATCTGAGCATATCTTTCAGGAATATTTGCATTTGATTTTCTAACAACCAGAATGATCATAGGAAAGGTTATAGATGAGTTGGCAGTTTAGTTAGGATTTCCATGCTTCGAGGAAGATATGGGGGATGCATGTGGACTAGAAAAAGTGTGGGGATTTTGGTTCACTCGAGAGACAACGGAGTATTGTAGCAATAGAGTAGTCAAGTGGAGAGTCCATGATGGTAAGAGAGAAAAGTAAGTTGGAATAGAGCAAGAGTTCCAAGTCTAGTTTTAGTCACAATTTTGCATGAATATGTAATAGAGCTAGAGAATGTGGATGAATGAAAAGAAGAGTGACTAGAGAACATGGCGCACCTCTGTCATGAATTTGTATCTGAATGAGGTTGAAATTAATGAATGAAATATGAAGGCTTTTCTCTTTTCATTTTCTATGTTATGGTTTGAATGTATGTATGTTTACTTTCTTATGCATAGTAATTTGTCACTCAACTATGAACAAATGAATGGTGTATTTCTGAGAGGTTTCATTTATGTGTTGTCCCTTCACATCCCGCACAAGGCTAAAGGTCTCTTTGATTCTCATGGCGTCTCGGGTGAGACCTTCTTCGGTCCTTGACTGAAGATTGAATATGTCGGTGCATTGGGTTTTTTTTGGTAAAGCTTAATGAACCTTGGGTCTTTAACCCCCTAGAAAGTAGATTATGGCTAACAAACAATTATGTTGTTGGGACCTAAAGGTTTTGTATTGCATAGTACAGGGAAAGAACGAGGTGGAAACCTTCTCGGGAGAAGATGCAAGACTGGTATTTGTGAAGGAATACGAGTTTGCGCGACGAGAGATTAAGACTTTGTATATCAACCTTGAACAATATAAATAAAGGTATATCTTCACCGATTTACATGAAATTTTCTTTGTTGATATTTCTTGTTTATTGTATGAGTGGATAAAGAGGGAGACAACAATTAACACTGCCTTGGGAACTCAAGAATCATCGGTGTGGGACTAGAATATTGTTAATAGACTGAACTTTGTGGATGATAAGTGGGTCGGGGCAGTCGAATTCTAGTTCAACCAGGTTAAGGAAGGCTATATTGTTGAGTTTTCTATTCAGTACAACGAATCCTTTAGCACTAATGAAAGGAAGTTATCATTGGCCCTAGAAGAACATTGCTAGAATATATTCCTTTGTGGATCAAGATGTTGTTTGTGGAGAAAGGGATAATGCACATGGAGACTGACAGGATGGTCGAGTAAACCTCTTCGTGCGGAGGGGGGGAGATTGAAAGAAGGGGCTACAAGAAAAAAAGAAAGGATCTAGTAGAAGGGATCTAGAAGAAGATGAGATGAGGTGAGAAGAGAATGGACACATAATAGTAGAAGAGACAAAGAGCTAAAAGATACACAAGAAGAGTTGAGCTAAGGAGGAAATCTAAACAGAGGAGTGAAGATAAGATATAAAGGAATGAAGGATGATAGGTTAGAACCATAATGGAGAGAAAGTAGACCACACCAGGAGGATGTGCGGGAGACATTTATGTTCTAGAGAGAAGTGTATAAGACAAAGTTAGATACCCTTGGTTGTTAAGATATGTAGTCACAATAGAAGAAGATGAGGCATAGAGTAGCAACATTGATGTAGCAAAATATGGCGATGGAACCCTTTGAGAAGGAGAAGAGGCCTTAACAATTTTGAGTGGACTTGCATGGATACAAGTAGAAATTTCTTTGGGATCCTTCATCGAAAACAATGAGAGAAGAAGGAGGAACCCCATCTTTGAACCACCCCCTTGTGCATTTGTTATCAAGAAGAAGGAAACGAAGAAAGTGTAGAGATAGGAGTAGCAAAAGAAAGAGTAGAAGAAAGGGAAGGACAAGATACAAGTAAAGAAGAGGTCAAATTAAACAATACTTCGCAAGGAAGAGTATCAATATCAATATCACCAACAACTAGTGTTCAGTCGAGAGGACACAATACTAGATTGAGTATAGAAAACCAAGACAAAAAATTGAGGTTTCCCATGTTCCATGGGATTGGAAGAGACGATGTAGAACAACATTGGTTTATGTGTGAAGCTATATGGTATTTGAAGAGAGTCATGGAAGAGGAATCTAAGATAAGACAACTAGAGACCACCTTCAGAGACCAAGATCTAATGTGGTACATGAAGTATTAGGCTACTGCGCCAATGAGACAAACTATGTCCCAAACGGAGATCAAGAGAGATCTACTTAGGTAATTTCATAAGCATAAATTAGATTCTCAATGTATCTTAGCTGGAAAATATCACCATGCAATTACAAGATATGGCTAAGGCTAAGGTGGTGCGTAAACATGTTTGGTGTACTATGTGCCACACATAAGGCCACCATAGAAATGAGTGTCTTATACTAGGGATATACATGGATACAAGCACAAATCCATTTCCAATCGGATCTCAAATCGAGTGATGGAAGATTTGAAGACAATGGGGACATATATACCCCATTTCTCAACACTACATAAATATCAAAAAAATATGCATACTCGGTTTTGTGAGTTTTGCAAATCCATGGGGCATGATGTGAACAACTTTCAGTCACTTCAGTTTATGTAGGATCACACTACAGATGCCTTATGGGTCCAGGAGGAGAAGAAATATGGAAATCATGGAGGCATTTATAAAGGAGGATATCAAGGAGGTATGAGATGAGAATATGGATGAGGAAGATGATACAATGGTGGTGGAGGAAGACCACATATCTTCTTTAACTGTGGCAAGATGGGCCAAATGTCACAATTTTGTACCAAACTGCGCACACTCTGTGGGTATTGCCATAGTATAGAGAATGTCATAGAAGACTGCCTATATTTTTTGGCAAATTGGGGAGAGAAGAAGGCACATTGAAATATGGTGACTGCAGAGCCATGTGGAGAGAAGAAGCCATAAGAATAAGTTGATGTCTAGGTGGTAACCCAAGGAGGAATTTGGATGGGAATGGACTTATAACATGGAGAGAGTTTAGGCCAAAACATCGAAAGGGATATTAGGAAAGTGGTGCAGGAACCTCCTAAGTTTGACATCATGCAACAAAAACAATTCCTACACGACTGATCGAAGATCGTTTCATCGAGTGACTTATAAAGAATTGCATTAAATGAGCATAAATTAAAGTGCACCATTAAAGAAGGAAAAAATCAATAATGAAGAGACATAAACATCAAATATGAACAAAAAAACTTGATAACGAAGTTCATCCTTGGTGGAATACGTCTCTGGGTCTTGCTCTCAAATGGGTAGGTTTTTTCATTAACTCAGCAAAAGAATTTGAAAAAATACATAAGTATACCTCATTCTGAAATCAAGCTGCAGAAATAATGCTCAGATCAAAAAACAGACATCACCACTGAATTTGTGGCATTGAATTACCCAAAAATGATTGTCTCCATGCCTTGATCCAACTCGGGTACTCCTAGGCCCAAGAAGAATTTTTTCTCGGTTTTTGTGCCCTCTTGCAACCTGCAATTAATAACTGTACTACCTCGAAATGAATTCCCATGGTTATACCACACACACGCGTCCCCCTTAGGTCTTGGCGAATGATACTTTTAAAATTTTTGCATAGGAGTTATTAACAACATAGGCCATTGGCCTGTTGGTTTGCGCGTGATTGTTAAGGTGTAGTGTGGGGAGGAGGTCCCGGGGTCAAACCCGTAGGCCTCCCCCTTTTGGTTTGGTTTGTTGTAATATATATAAATATTAACAAAGTTTCTCTGCCAACTTTGGTGGTGGCACTATCCAGGATTCTAACGAATAGAACATGGCTAGATTTGGCGTGGGCCACCAGATTTGGAGGACCCGCCAATCCATATTTGTTTTTCAAAAATCAGATACGGGTTGTCATTGTGCTTTTGGTGCCTATCACGTGGAAGCCTCTGATTGGTCCATGTGGAAGCCTCCCATTTGGCCACACCATCTACTGCCATGTCAGTGCCACATCATCATATGGATTGTCAACTTGCCATGCCATGTCATTTTACGAACCGTATAGACTGCCACGTGGCACAATCCTATTGGTCCATAGATCGTCTGAAAGTGCCAAAACTAGGTGACACATGGAATCCTATGGTGCTTCCATGTCACCATGATGATGTCAAAATGACTCATGCCACCTTATGCTCTTTCCACATGTGTTGTACATATGTTGACGTCAACAGCACGGATGCTGACTCATCCCCTGCTGACTAGGCTAGGTTGACCAAACTTTGATTGCGAATATCTTTCGATCTATAACTCCATTTGATGAGTCATTTTCATGTCGTTAGAAAGATTGCGATGTGCTCTTTGCGATAATGTCATTTTCATTGAGTTTTGGGAACTTTTAATGTTTTCCCTTTCTCTGTCTACTGAGGCCCTTCTGAGAGTTCTAAGTTGCCTCTGCGAGTTCTGAGTTGTTCTTAGCCTTCTATGGATCCTTTTTGGATCACGCCTTCCCACTGAGATCTTTTTGGACCACCAAAAGATTTCATCAATCAACATATAAGTGAGGGAGTATTCCCCTCACTTTTTCCTTCTCTATCCACTTTTCCTTTCTCGGATGTGTTCCCTTTAAGCCTACTTGAAGATAATCAACATCACCCCTGCGTGAAGTCCTCGTCCTTCTGTCCAGGATGATATATTCATGTAACACATACAACTAATCAGGAGAAAACTCATCAATTGAAGGTATTGAAACTTCCTCATCCTGATCCATGATCATGGGAGTCTAAAATTTTTTCAAGTTCTCTACATTCACAACTGAGTAAATTTGCATATAAGGTGGAAGATCTAGACGAAAAGCATTGGTACCACTTTTATCCAAGATAGTGAAGGGTCCATAACGAATGGGCTTGATTTTCTTTCCTCCACCCTTCAATCTCTCCTTGCTGATGTGAATCCATACTCACTCTCCAACCTGGAACTGATGATCAACCCTGTTCTTGTCAAGTCGAGCTTTATACTATGCTTGAATTTTCTCCAACTGTTCCCCGACTGCCTGGTGCACTTGTTGGATCCTTTGGATGAATTTCTTGGATCTGTCCTCTGTTCTTTCTTCATTCACATCGGTATCTCTCCCATACATCAAGTCCAAAGGAACCTTGGGTAGGTACCCGAAACATGTCTCAAAGGGTGAAATATGAGTGGAAGAATGCAAGGCTCGGTTGTAAGCATGTTGTACATAGGGTATCTGTTCATCCCATAACTTGGGATGCTTGCTGTAGTAGCCTTGAATCAAAAGTACCACTGTTCTATTTACCACCTCTATCTGTTCGTTGTTCTGTGGATGGAAAGTAGTGCTCCTCTTCAATTTGGTGTCCATAATTCTCCACAATCTAGTCGAAAAGTCCCCAAGGAATCGAGTATCTCGATTCGAGATAATGGATGTGGGTAACCCAAAGTGAACCCAAACATACTGAAAGAAGAGATTAAAAGTCTGCTCAGTAGTGATCTTATTTTTACATGGAATCAAGATATACATCTTGCTGAACCTATCCACTACAACATACAAATAGTCATGACCCCCTTTGGTCATTGGTAAACCCCCTACAAAATCCATGGAGATACTTTCCCATGGATGAGATGGAACATGAAGTGGTGAGTATAGCCCCGATTTTATATTAGTGGGATTACAAGTAGAACACATCACAAACCCCTTTACATATTTAGTTACAATTGCTTTCATTTGAGGCCAATAACGAAATCTCTACAAATGAGTCATAGTTTTTCCTACCCCAAAATGCCCAGACACAAGAGAAGTGTGAGCTTATCGTATCACATGGACTCGTTCACTTGTAGGAATACACAACTTTCCAAGATGCTAGAGTAGTTTTCCTTGCAGACAATAGTTCTCTATCTGTGCACCATGGGTTAAATTCTCATATACTTCTTTAAAATATTCATCAATTGCATATTTATATACATAGCTATCATGAGATAAAGAAATATTCTTCAAAATAATAGAAGCAACAATAGGAGGTCTAGAAAGCATATCGACTACCTTGTTACTTGTACCCTTTTTGTACTTGATTACCAAATGAAATTGTTGTAGAAAACCCATCCATTTGTAGTGTCGATATTTTTGCAGTTTGGTCTGCGCTGGGAGATACTATAAGGTTTGGTGATCTGTATGTATGATTATTTCCTTCCCTAACAAGTAGTGCTTCCATTTCTTTACGCTTTGGATTAATGCATACAACTCTTTATCATATGTAGGATAGTTAACAACAACTTGGTTAAAAGTTTCAGAGTGGTAACAGATAGGCTTACGATATTGTGTCAATACTGCACCCATGGCATAAATGTTGGCATTTGTCTCGATCTCAAACGTATGTTGAAGATTCAGTAGTGCTAATATAGGTGTGGTACTGATCTTCTCCTTCAAAGTGTCGAAAGTTTTTTGTTGCTTTCCTTCCCACTGAAAAGTGTTCTTCACATTGATTAAGGCATGCAAAGGAGATGCTATAAAGGAGAAGTTTTAAATGAAGCTCCTCCAATACT
>ML844400.1:14867-27830 GCA_009831015.1 Picea engelmannii | reverse complement strand
AGTTTGTATATATAATAGTTAGCATAGTTTATATTTAGTTTTAGTTTAATATTAGTAGTTTGTCTTAATTAGATTAGTGTATTAGTTGTTTTTATTTATTGTTAGTTAGTTTAGTTTCTTGTATTTAGTTTTAGTTAGTTTTATTAGTTTTAGTTAGATTAGTTAGTTTAGATTAGTTTCTCTTTGGTTTTCCTAGGATCTTAGAGCGACCAACGGAGCCGTTAAACCCGTCAGGGTGGTTCATTCCAAACGGCTTGGGTTATTTAGACAACCCCGGACCGGTTCCACTCTCTCAATTGACGGACGGACATTTTCGCCCGTCAAAAAATGGCGCTAGAAGGAGGGCATGAACTTAATTAATGGCATGAGGCGGTCGCAATACTCCTCCTCCACCTAATCGCACACCTATAGTGACTAGAAGCCGTTCACAAGATAATATTCCCCCTCGAACAAAAACTACTTCAACCGAAGATCCACAGATCACAGTTGAGCCAACAACCCCTAATCTTACAGGTGGTGATATCCAAAAGATCGTTTGTCAATCTCTTATCAAAACACACAGTGCCTTAGCTAGTTTAAGGTGACCAAACCGCCCGTGGGGTCAACCTTTATACTTCTCTGATATTAGAGAACAATTAGGTGACACTAACCTCACTATGAATCCTACAGATCCAATCATAAATCCTGCTGCAGGAGGATCTGGGATACCCCCTTCACCACCTCCCTCATCTCCTTCCTCTTCTGAAAGAGATTCCTTTTCTGACGAAGGAAATCCACCTTCTCAGCCTTCCACACCCACTACCCCAATGGAAAATTAGAACAACCCTGCTAGACCATGGTTGGACCAGGATGTTGTAGCTGTACCTGGAGCCCAGCACCCTTTACCTAAGCACCCGGAGAAGTGGCTTCCTAATTTTGATCCCGATTCAAAACATATAGCTGAAGATCATATCAAAAAATTTATGTTATCCATCAGACTCCGTAATGTTGAACATGAAGATGTTGTCTGTAGGTTGTTCCCTTACACTTTTGAGGGTAATGCGTCCACTTGGTACTTTTCCCAGTAGCCTCATACCATAGTGTCTTGGGAAAAGTTTGAATCATGATTTTTGGAAAAATTCGGAGATGGTAAACCTCCGGAAGTCTTAGTCATGGATCTTTCGAGCTTAAAGATGAACCCGAAAGAAAAAGTTAAAGATTTTAATCAAATATTCTTAACGCTTAAAAACCGAATCCCTACAGATTCTATGCCTGTTGAGAGTCTTGTAATAGCTTACTACACTAAAGCTCTACATCAAAGTATAGCTATTTGGGTTAAATGATCTAAAAAGGCCACGTTGTTAGAAGCCTTCGAAGAAGCTACTCAGATTGAAAAAGATATACTTAGCCTTAAGGACTCTTCTAGCAATGAAACTGAGACTGTTTTTTCTTCCAAAAAGAAGATTGAATTCCTCCCCAGACCTACACAAAGCAAAACACAACCTGAAAACTCTGATTTGGAAAATTTAACCAAAGTTGTGCAAAAATTGTCTAATCAAGTTATAGATTTAAAAAGGTCAACTGAAGAAGCTTCTTCGAGTAAAGGAACCTACAAACCTCCTTTCCGAAAGCCTTTTCCTGCCAACCGGCCTAATCCAAACCCCAAAGGCTTGAACCTAGAAAGTTTGCAATGTTCTCTTCAGACAATTCTAGAAACCCAAGATAACTTGATGCCCCCTGATATCCCTCAAGAGGAAGTCGAGTAGGAAACAACTCAAGAAGAAGAGTCTTCTCCAAACATCTTTGGACACTTCTCGGATAGCATCTTTCAAGCTAACTTCGAGACTATTCACCCTTACAACACTAGGAGTAAGACAACAAACAAACCTCATGTCGAAAACAATACAACTTCACCTCCAAATCCATCTAAATCAGTAGAAACTAAACAAAGTAATGCCTGCCATAAACTAGATTATGATTTTGTTGAAGATCTTAAAAAATTAAGGGCTAACATTTCTATTTATGAGTTGTTGAAATTTCCATTTTTGTTACAGAAGATGTTGCGAAATATTTCAGAAAATGGCAAGAATGGTAACTCAAATGGTAACAAGGTTGTGCAAAGCAAAGTTCCGCAGAAGAATTCCACAAAAAATAATCCTGATCCTCAAGATAAAGGAAGCCTTCCTGTAGCACCTGTAAATAATGTAAATGATGTAAGTAATGTAAATAATGTAAATGATGTAAATAATGTAGATAAAGTAATATTAGAAACCGCGAGTAAGAAACCACAAGCTACTACTCTAAGTACTCGCAAGAATGTACCTCCTTTTCTTTTAACTTTTGAAATATTCAACATAAATGTGCATAATTGTATGGTTGACTCAGGAGCATCATCTAATGTGATGCCTTGGTCTGTCTGCCAAAAGATTAACGCTGAAGTAGAACCATCTTCTTTGAAAATCATACAACTTGATCGAACAGATGTAAAAGTTATAGGCGAACTAAAAAATGTATTGATTAGATTATCATCTAACCCAAAGGTTCATCAGGTTATTGATATAATTGTGGTGGATATTCTAGAAGTGTATGGTCTGTTTTTGAGCAGGGACTGGTCGGAGCAACTACATGGTTACTTCACAACGGACTGGTCTCACTTATGGCTTCCAGAAAATGGTAATCCCAACAAGATCAGAGTGAATCATGAGCGTTACCTCAAGTTCACGGTCACAGACTTGAATGACCCCAATGAACCATACACACCACCTGCTGATTCACCTGAAGTCCAAGGGATGGACACCTTCTTCAGAAATTTCATGGCTGAAGTTTCACCTATCAACAATCCTGAACAGCAATCTGAGATCATAGCATACGTGCCACCAACAGCTTCTATGCAACAGTCCCATGAGCCTGATGGAAATCAAATTTGGTCTCTTTATTTCGATGGTTCCAAGTCTAAAGAAGGAGCTGGTGTAGGCTGCATCATTATCGATCCGGCAGGTAACAATACATTATTGGCTTGTAGGCTAGAATTTGAATGTACTAACAATACTGCAGAATATGAGGCTTTACTGCAAGGTCTCAAAAAATCCTTGGACATGCACATTCAAAATATGGTTGTATTCGGTGACTCTGAGATAGTGGTTAGGCAGGTAAGAGATTCTATACACTGTCTTACCCCGCATCTCAAATGTTACCAGTCTGAGGTATGGAGTTTAATGAACAAATTTTCTTCTTTTAATATAAATTCCATTCCTAGATTACATAATGCTGAAGTAGATCTACTAGCTAATGTAGCCTCTAAACTTCTTCCTACAGAAGGCTTATCCCCAAACGCATTCTCCATGGCACTGTTGTTTCAACCATCTGTTCCTGACAATATCACAAACTGGAGAGTATTTGACGATGATCAACAGATCATTAACTTTCTGCACATTGAAGAAACCTTTCAAGGCGTTGTGATAGATGAACAAATGCACGACGACAATTTGCACGACTTTATGGTAATACCTGATCCAAAATATCCTGAAGATCTATCGGACATGGTAAATTTCGTTCCCAAATCTATTGTTAGACTAGAAAAGTTTTATGATTTTGAAGATAAATTTAAAAAGACAGTCAATTGCAAAACCAATAGTTCCTCATTGTCTTATGAAAAAGTCAATTTAGGGACTAGCGAAAATCCTCAGTGTATCAACTTAGGCTTGGGATGTTCTAGACAAGAAAAAGTTGCTTTTGTTAAATTATTTAAAGAATTCAAGGATGTCTTTGCATGGACTTACGATGATCTTAAAACATTCGATCCTAATATTATAAAACATGTCATTCCGATGAAGCCCCAAACCTTACCCTTTCAACAGAAACTGAGGAAAATGCATCCTAAACTAGAACCGACCGTTCAAAAAGAATTGAATAAACTCCTAAGTGCTAAAATAATTTTTCCTGTTAGACACACTCAATGGGTATCCAACCTCATCCCAGTTCAGAAGAAAAACGGGGAAATTCGACTTTGTGTCGATTTTTGAAACCTCAACAAAGCATCTGACAAAGATAATTATCCTGTCCCACCCATGGAACAGATTATTCAACAAGTATCTGGTTCAGAGAGGCTATCCTTACTGGATGGTTTCTCTGGATACAACCAAGTCTTGATGTCTCCGCCAGACCAACTAAAAACTACCTTCCGTACCCCATGGGGAACTTATGCTTATCGCAAAATGCCCTTTGGATTGATTAATGCTGGTGCTACCTTTCAGAGAGCAATGGAAATTTCTTTTAGAGGCTTAATCAATCACTCCGTAGTAGTCTACTTAGATGATGTGACCGTTTACTCTAAAAACAAAGACGATCATCTAGCTCACTTACGAGCCATTCTGCTGCGATGTCGTAAATACAACATCTCCTTGAACCCCAAGAAGTCCATCTTTGCAGTAGAATAGGGTAAATTACTAGGATTCATTGTGTCTAGTGATGGAATGGTTATTGACCCCGAGAGGACTCAAGTCATCGCTAAACTTCCCCCACCTACATCCAAAAAATCCATCCAGTCTTTCCTAGGCCAGATTAATTTCGTGAGAAGATTTGTCCCCAGCTTCTCCGAAATGGTCAGGCCTCTCTAGAGTCTGATTAAGAAAGACACCCAATATCACTGGGGACCCACAGAAAACCAAGCTTTCAATGCTATAAAGAAGGCCATAATAGACGCTCCGTCTCTCATGAGTCATGATTTCTCTCAAGACTTTACACTCTATACTTTTTCCTCTGATTGTTCCTATGCCACAGTCCTAACTCAGAAGAATCCCAAGAACAATGAAGTACCCATCGCCTTTATGAGCTCTTCTTTCAAAGGTGCTGAACTTAACTACCCAGCGGTTGATCGAAAATCCTATGATGTTTTCAAAGCAGTTAAGCATTTTCGGTCCTATCTTTTGAAGTCAAGGACGAAGGTCATTGTCCCCTACCCTGCCGTAAGGAACTTGTTAATGCAAAAGGAGTTAGGAGAGAAAAGAGACAATTGGGTCACCTCCTTACAAGAGTATGACTTAGAGATCACCCCAGCACATATTGTGAGAGGTCAAGGATTGTGTAAGCTGGTTGTTGATTCAGAAAAAGGACAGCAAGAAGATAGTGATACGTCAAACCTAGAACAACGCGATCAGAGTTTGATTTGTTGAGCACAAAACCTCGTGAGTCCTTGGTACGACGATATTAGATTTTGTCTCGAACATGGATCAACACCCCGTCACCTTGAATCTGCCAAGAGAAGAGCATTGAGACTAAAGTCTGCCTCCTTTCATCTAATTAATGGTATATTGTTTCGTCAAAATTTTGACGGCGTACTGATGCGCTGCCTCGAAAAAGACGAAGCAAAAAGCGTCTTGCTTGAGTTACATGCAGGAGAAGCTGGTGGTCACTTCGGTGGTGATACCACTGCTCATAAGGTTTTAAGATCTGGTTACTACTGGCCCACGCTTTTTAGGGACACCCATGCCTTGTGCCGTAAATGTGTCATTTGTCAGAAATCATCAGGGTGGTTGCAAAAACCAGCCTTCCCCTTGCAACCCGTTTCAGTCGATTCTCCTTTCCAACAATGGGGCCTTGATATCATAGGTCCTATTAACCCTCCATCCTCACAACATCACAAGTATATTGTGACAACCACTGATTATTTTACTCGATGGTCCGAAGCCGCCGCGCTAAGAACCGTTAACACAAGTCAGGTGATCACTTTTCTAAACTCGAATATCATCACTCGTTTTGGTATCCCTGATTGTCTAGTCTTTGATAATGCTTCATACTTTTCTTCTCTCGAGATGAGTGAATTCACTTTGGAGAAAGGAATAAAGATGAAGTATTCTGCTAGTTATTATCCCCAGGGAAACGGCTTAGCAGAATCAACAAACAAGAACTTGGTCAAAATTATCAAGAGAAACATGGTTGAAAATCACAAGAATTGGCATAATGCACTACTGAATGCACTGTGGGCTGATAGGGTAACACCCAAAGCCACTATAGGTAATTCCCCCTTTTTTCTCGTTTATGGCAGAGAAGCCATTCTGCCACCTCACATTCTTCTTCCTTCGCTTCAATTGTCACAAAAAGTCCAAGAAGAAGATTGTCCCCCTTTAGAAAGTCGTATTAATGCTTTGATGAAGTTGGAAGAAGTAAGAACCCAAGCTAAGCGTAAGTTAGATCAACATCAACAATTGATTAAAAGCGGGTTCGATTCTAATTCTGCTTCTGATAGGAATTTTGAAGTAGGCGATCTCGTTTTGAAGTGGGACAAACCGCACGAAGGGAAGGGTGAACACACCAAGTTTCAAAACTTATGGCTTGGTCCATTTTTTATTGCTGAAAAGTTGGGTCCTAGTTCCTTTCGATTGCAGAATCTTGAAGGGAAGCTTGACACCTATCCGGTGAATGGCCAAGCCCTGAAAAGATACTTCGCTTGATTACTACCCTTGTATATTATGTAAATATTTCCTTTTGTTTTTATTTTTCCTTTGTTTTCATTTTTGGTTTTGATTTGGATTGATCAGTTTTTTTTGTTGTTTGAAAGATATGCATACTTGTGCACTGAGCCATTCAGACCAAGACCATAGAAAAATTTCTTCGCTGAAATAACTTCTGAAAGACTGTACGAACATCAGTGATATATTTCTAAAACTGATATTTATGTCGAAAAATTTTGTTGTTTGAAAGAAGTCTACTAATTTCAATATCTGAGCAAAGTTTTTCATGATCATCTATTATCTTTTTACGTTGTCCCTTTTCCATAAAGGAATAACTCAAAATATGTCTCCCTATCATAGTAAGTGTTTTAGAAATAAAACATCTCTGGAGCTGAATAAAGGACGGTGCTAAAAATTATGATGAGATCTAAAATATATGTTAAAATATCAAGACTTTCAGCGTCACCCCACTCATATATCTACAAAAGAAAACAAAATAAAAATATTAATAAGAGCTGTGGGAAGTGTTTGTAAACCTACCGGGATACTGAACAGGTCCGCTGGCAGCAGGTAGATGCATGCATGGCGCCAAGACAACTTCGCCAGGGTACTGAACAGGCCCGCTGGTAGCGAAGCAATGTCGGGTACATGAAAATATGTAAAAAATTATAAGAAACCTCTTTAATGTCCTTTATTCTGATCTAGAACTTCTTGACAGGATACAGATGTCAGAGTGGGTTAAATGGCAACCCTGTCGAGGCTATGGATGCCTGCTGGAAGCAGTGGCCATGCCAACAGTGTTGAAGATTTTATCATAAATATTGTGACTTGCTGATCTTAAGACTGTTATTATTTTTCATCTTTTAAAACATCGCTGGAAAAGATGGTAAATGCTGATGTTTGTACGATTTCCTGATTGTTGTTTTTGAGTTGAAATTTTCTTTGCTGTCCTAATATGAATTTATTTCTTTTGACAGAGATAACTGCTTCTCCCAGTGTGTCGCCATTGTTGGCAGCCAATTCAATTTTTTCCATTTCCCTATAAGCTGCCTACACCTATGACTTCTGAACTTCAAATTACTGTCGCATTTTGTAAATAGACGATATTTTTATCCCTTGCGACATATGCAAATTGGTCTCCATTTAGTTTTCACAACTGTAAGCGTGAAAACTCCTCCATCGTTATTTGAACTGTCATGATATTCTCATTGATATTCTGAATGGCACTCACCTTTGGTTTATTATTATGTGGTTAAATGAATTTTCAAACTATGCCTATTTGGACATTTTTTGTTGCATAACTTAAAAGGCATTGAGCATATAGATTTATATTGTTTTGGACTTGCCTGGTCCTCAGATTGCATAGGGGTCATGGTTCATTTTGTTTTTATATAATGTGATCCTTATTATTATAAACTCTTGGCTTATCAAATGTTATGAAATCGATTGTCACAATGTTTTATAAATGTTTGATTACACACTTATACGATGGCGCATATTTAACCTTTGAGTTTGATTTCACATTGAACATTCATGGTTTGAAATAATGCATTGGCGCATTGGTATGTTATCCACCATTTGATTTTTGGGTTGGCCGATTAATATGGTTTGAACTGTATTATGATTGATTGAACGGAGGCTGTACTTTGTCATTACTACTTTGCATGGTGGTGAATAATCCCACCACCCTCGCACGCGCACATTAATGCTTCCCCTTTGATCATTTGTAGTTGTTAACCCAAGCGACTTTGCTCCTATGTGTTGTTGTTTTCAACCCAAACCCTTACCATGCACCCGCACCATGGCTCCAGTCATGAGGGCTGAACCTAATGGTAGCCAGGCTCTGTTGATGTTTGACAGTGCTCACAGTGACCTTGAGGAATTTGGATGGCTCCCGTTCATACAAAATTTTGATGGTTTTAATCCCTGCGTGGCTCGACAATTTGCATTAACCTTTGATGGTTGTCAAGCCAAGGTCGGGGATGTCCAATTGGAAATTAACGAGCAATTTCTCAGTTTAGCTACAGGTTTGCCTGCCACTGGACAACGATGGTCCAAGAATTGCAAAGTGGAAGAGTTTCCTTGGACACTTCTCTTCCAGTCTCGTAAGGTTAGCTCCTGTGACAAAGGTTTGCCCGCGAACATGCTCAAGCAACGTTGGCACGATTTGCTGATGATAATCAAACAGTTTATCACTTGCGAGGGTCGGTATGGTTTTGTTTTCTTACACCACCTTCGTTTGCTTATTTTTTTCATGGGCTATGAGCTTAATATGCCTTATTACTTGCATAGAAGCCTATTTAAAATGTCTAAGAGATACAAAAGGAACCAGGCTAATAGCAGCCTTTTTCACTACAGGCTGGTTAAAATTGTTGTTGTCTGTCATTTGGAGTTACACGGAGATTGTTGGACTAATTTCCTTGCTCAAAATAACTTTGAAGATTCGAACTCTCCACAGGTTGACAAACCTATGGTAAGCGAGGGTAAGACTGTGCCCCCGGTACCCTACAACATCCTATTACCTAAACCCTTACCCGACTCACCTATCGACCTACCCCACTTTGTGACTAAGGATGCCGAGACTGTTAAGCCTGTGGGAAAGAAACTTAAAGCCAAACCTGCTGCGAATTTCAAAGGCAAAAAGAATGCTCGTTTAATCTCTCGCTTGGCAAGGAACAAGTCGAAGCCCCCTGTCAATCCTGACCCTATCATGTTGAGCGAGGACTCTGATTCAGAGGTTGAACATTTTTTGGCAAGTGAATATCCCTATTCCGAAGGACTGTGTGTCGAACCCTCGTTTGACTTCGTGTCAAACCTACCACCTTGCCTGCAAAACGACCCTAACTACCCTGGCATTAAGCTGCCTCATCCAAACCCCGGTCCTTCATCAAAACCCTCTCATGTTTTGCGTAAGTCTACAGCGCCACCCTGTGATCATTGCGGCTCATGGTTAGAAAGGTATTATCTTGATGTGCCAATGCTACAGTCTAGAATTCATTCTCTGGAGGACGAAGTTGCACGGCTTACCAGTCAAAAGGATGAATTGCAAGCCACTGACAAGAAACAGAGGACAACAGGTTCTATTTTGTTTAAGAATGTGGAGTCAGCTACAACAGTCGTGAATTCAAAATTGGCATAGCTCGAGCAGCCTCACTGGTATGTCTATCACATGTTTATATAACAAACTCATAGCTCTGTTTACAGCCTGAATTTGCTCTATCATACTATATGCATTATGTACATAGTTTTGTTTTGATTAATCGAATATCGTTTCCCAGTTTAGCTTTGATTGGGTTGTCTTCGATTCGATTGATTGTGGTATGGATTTGATTGTTTTGATTTGGATTAAATTGGATACTATGTTGCTAATCGAAATCGTTTCTATCTATTGTAAACACAAGTTGTTTCTCGTTTTTGAACACAATCAAATTTTGATTCGAATTGGTTATGATGTATATGATATGATCGGTAATAATGGTCAATTGTTTCGGTTTTATTTACATATGACTTTCAACCAGCATGGATATAGTTTGGATTATGTTTAATATGATTATGTTTTATATTCATCCAAATTGTGAATTGATACGAATCGTAACAGTTGTACCCAGCCTGTTGACTCACGTTGGTTTTCTCCACCATATGATCAGTCCAATTCATACTGGATATAATGTTTAAATTTGATTTGAGGACCGAAAGTGATTATACCTAGGATCACGATTTGTTTCTATATTTAACCCAGTCACGATTTGTGACGATTGTTGCCTAGTTTATGATTATCGATTCTGTTGATGGTTGTGATCACTATTTGATCCTGTCTGTTGACTGTGTAACGCTCAGCGATCGAAATTTTTGGCTAAATTTGATTGATGCTGTTATGCATGTTCTATTTGACCATAATCGTAACAGTCTTTCCATCTTTGTATTTGATTGAAACGACGTGAATTTTATGCCACCATGACGAATGAATTGTGATTGTGTTAGATCGTATCACATACGATATCACTCATTGATTATTTCCATTTGAATTGAAGCAGTTCGGTTACTGTTTGACCCAATTTTATGGTCAAAGAAAACAGAGTATCCTTACCTCTGTTTTCGATTGAATCACTGTTGATTTTGTTTAATTTAAATGATAAACTCATTTGAAACATTAGTGATTCGTTTTGAATGTTTATTAAATGAAAATTGGATTGGATTATTTTAAAAAGATTTGATTTGATTTCTTTTGATTCTGTAGCTAAGTCTGCAGGATCAATTTTTTATTGTTTTATTAATCAAATACTTTTCTAACTTGTTATTTTTGGTCTATTGCAGATAAATTCGAAATGGCAGTGGATATGATAATCAGTTGGGGGAGATTTGAAATATTTTAATTGCATTTTAATTTCCTAGTTTAGTTGATTTTGGGATATTTCCCAGATTATGTAAAACCGTTTGATATTATCCACAGGGAGGTTTTACCCTGTGGAGAGACTTATAAATACTTATCATTTTGTAATAATTATCATCCTCATTCATGGGATAACAAGGATATAGAGTTTTAATACAAACTGAGGCAAAATTTGGTGTTTTATTATAGCTTTAGCTTCTCATTACATCAATATTTTGTTTCATGTTGTGTATATCAATTTGTATCTGGTTAATGACTACTTTAGCTATCTTAATCATGTGCAAACGATATAATTTAATCATTGTTATCCATATCTGGTTTCTTCTAAGTATTTAAAGAACATAGCAATTGCTTAATTCAGTTTGTGAACGACAGATTTCTCTTCTTCATAAGTTGAATTATAAATTATAAGTTTTTGCATAACAGGTTTCCCTAATTGCAAAGATTTATAAATCAGAAAATTGTTATGATTTTTTATGTCTTGTTTGTCCTGTAAACAACTCAAAGAGCAGCACAGCCTATCGTTTACGAGAAGCTATGGACTAACCGGTGCGAGTTTACTTCCTCCGACCAGCTTCAAAGTCATCATACACAGGACAAATTAGGAGCGTTTCCAGGTCAGTTAGTCACTTCTTTGTTTACTGTTCTTATTAGTAGTTTAATTTAGATATAAGTTTAGTTAGATTTATATTAGATTGTTTAATTTTAGTAAATATATTAGATCGTTTAATTTCAGTAAGTTTTACTTCTTTTTCATAAAATATAAAAATCAAAAAACATATCTTGCTGTCTTAGGGCAGAAAGCACATAAGTTTTACAGGTTTTATTCAAATCTGCAACTTGTAGATAGTGTATATTTGTGAATAAGTTGTAATTTAACTGGTAGTTAGACGATTAATTGTTAGAGTTAGTGAAATAGTAATTAGTAGTTTGTATATATAATAGTTAGCATAGTTTATATTTAGTTTTAGTTTAATATTAGTAGTTTGTCTTAATTAGATTAGTGTATTAGTTGTTTTTATTTATTGTTAGTTAGTTTAGTTTCTTGTATTTAGTTTTAGTTAGTTTAGTTTCTTTTATTTAGTTAGTTTTAGTTAGATTAGTTAGTTTAGATTAGTTTCTCTTTGTTTTTCCTAGGATTTTAGAGCAGCCAATGAAGCCGTTAAACCCGTCAGGGTGGTTCATTCCAAACAGCTTGGGTTATTTAGACAACCCCAGACCAGTTCCACTCTCTCAATTGACGGACGAACATTTTAGCCCATCAACACACAGTCAACTGGGACAACAAACACGGGTTTCCCAAAACAGGTGACAGATAGATGCTTCAACATAACAAGGCTCAACAATTACGAGACACTTTGGTTTTCTCAACCGGAAACACAAGACAACTTCTTGGTTCTGGTTTTGGGAAAGCTTAAGGGTACACAGAGATTCAAATAGAGACTTCACATGGTTCAGGTGATGGATCTAAGTACGAAAACTAGACAAAGGTCGCTCATGGACTGATCCAGGTGGATATTGGTGGCCACCCACCTATTCCACTTGAACCCCCACCATTGCTTCTTTCAGTTTTTCAGTTTTTGCACAGTTTACTATTTTTAGCAGTTTTTTTGGGTCCTGAACTTCCGAGGCCATTTTGAGGCACCAACTGACCCAAACGGGGCCCACATGACTTTTGGCGCTTCATCTCCCAGGGTTAGGTTTTTGGATGTTTAGGACTTTTGGCATTCTTGTTTATTGTAAAAGGGCCTTCAGAGCCTCATTGTAATGATCTTCTCACGGATGTGAGTAGCAACCACATCTCTTCTCAGAGATAAGCTACCAACGCCCTAGCTATTTTATTTCCATTCTATCTGTAAACATATTTCAGTCATTTGTTATTAATGAAATGAAGTCTTATTTCCGCTACATCTCTGCGTTTATGTGTATTTCTGTATTTCACTGTGTTCCTACATAAATCTGGATCAGTGGTATCAGAGTGGTCTGCTCATTCTTGATCCTTCTTTGCATGTCCCCAACGAGATCAGGGTATAAGGAGTTGGGGCTCGATCTGGTTGAACCTTTGCGAGATTAGCCTCGTAAACCCCGACGAATGCCCATGGGGGAAGAAAACAAAGATGAGGGAACAGGAGATCCTATCAAAAT
>ML844400.1:0-10623 GCA_009831015.1 Picea engelmannii | reverse complement strand
AAAACAAAGGATACCGCTATATCAAGTTGTCAAAGCAGGCCAACTCCTTCACCAAGGCAAATGGCTCACCAGGGACCAAGTTCAGCAGAAGTTTCCTCATCTCATGGAGGAACTCAACGCAATGGGGACCATTGCTTCCTAAGTGGGGAGGAATGATCCAGGTGGATATTGGTGGCCACCCACCTATTCCACTTGAACCCCCACCATTTCTTCTTTCATTTTTTCAGTTTTTGCACAATTTACTATTTTTAGCAGTTTTTTCGGGTCCTGAACTTCCGGGGCCATTTTGAGGCCCTAAACGATGTTTTTTTGGGTATGTTGCTATCTCAAAATGGCATCTAATGGTTCCATTTTGTCTTAGGCATTGTAGGCCTCGGATATATCTTTCCAACGAGCTATCATACGCCTAAAATGGAGATTGTATGCAAAAGTTACGACCCCGGGAAGTTGATGCACTAACTGACCCAAACGGGGCCCACATGACTTTTGGCGCTTCATCTCCCAAGGTTAGGTTTTTGGATGTTTAGGACTTTTGGCATTCCTATTTATTGTAAAATAGCCTTCAGAGCCTCATTGTAATGATCTTCTCACGGATGCGAGTAGCAACCACATCTCTTCTCAGAGATAAGCTACCAGTGCCCTAGCTAGTTTATTTCCATTCTGTCTGTAAACATATTTCAGTCATTTGTTATTAATGAAATGAAGTCTTATTTCCACTGCATCTCTGCGTTTATGTGTATTTCTGTATTTCATTGTGTTCCTACATAAATCCAGATCATGGACACTCGCCAGTTTCGACGGAGGATCGAGAATGGACTCCTCGACTCAGGTGATGGATGGAGGAATGCCCGATGAACCCACTCAGACGCAACCATCCATGGAATGGGAAGAGAACCCCTAACATGGATCACTTCCTAGGTTAAATTGCATGTGCTTGGGTCGACACACGTCACCCATGAGGCTGCATGCGCTTCATCAGCTGGTGTGTGCTTTTAGGAACGCATTCCCCCTTCCATGGATTTGGGATCAAGGAAACATGTTTCACACATAATTTTTAGAATAATAATTTAATATTATTCTCAAGGGTTTAAGCCCCCTCATCTTAGCCTTTCTTCCTACCTTTTAGCCCCCTCTTCCTTACCCATGCTTTGTGGATGCTTATTCCCCCATCACTCATTCATCGTGGTTGGTCCACACACAGAGATGTTTTGTATTAATACTGTGTATAATTACATGTACAAAAATCAGGCTCTTGGCCTTCAACACTTAGGCTCCCTAGCCTAATAACACATAAGCCCACCATCTTATATAAACTTGGCTCACCAGCCTATAAAACATAATTACAATTCATAATGAAAGATTTATACTTCATAGACATGATTTACAACAGGGCTCAGCCTTGGGAACATTATAATCCCCTCCCCTTATTTTTTCACTGTCCTTATTGCAACTTTACACTGCATCTGCAAGATTTTCAAAATTTTCAAAAAGATGCAGGTACTCTGCCCACATAACATCTTCATGCTCCCATGTCGCATCCTCGGGACCGTACTAGATCCACTGGACCTTTACAGTCCCTATAGATCGATTCCGGAGCTGTTTGCTTTTCCTGTCCAATATGCGCACAGGATGCACTTGCATGACACCTTCTTGTTCCACCTGAATCACATTCCAATCGATAACATGATTAGAATCAGGTATATATTTCTTAAGAAATGAAACATGAAACACATTATGTACAATCATGGATGTAGGTAATTCAAGCATATAAGAAACTACCCCAATCCTTTCCAGTATTTCAAATGGCCCACAAAATCTGGCTGCCAACTTGGCGCAACTTCCCAGCTTTAGAGAACTCCTGTTAGCTTTCACTTTCAGGAAAACATGATCACCCACTTTGAACTCTTTGTGGGTTTTGTTCTTATCAGCATAATATTTTTTCCTGTCTTGGGAAACTTTCAAATTCTGATTAATTTTTATCATTTGGTCCTCCATCTCCTTGAGCAACTCTGGCCCAACTACTATTCTATCAGCTAGATTATCCCATCTCACTGAAGTATTGCACTTTCTTCCATAAAGTTCTTCAAATGGGCTCATCTTCAACGATGCCTGATACCCATTGTTGTAGGTGAATTCTACCAAATGTAGGTAGTCTTCTCATTTCGATGGTTTATCCATCACATACATTCTCAGTATGTCTTCTATCACTTGATTCACCTACTCTGTCTGCCCATCTGACTCAGGATGATAGGCTATACTGAAATTCAGATTTGTTCTGAATCCCTTGAATAACCCTTTCCAGAAATTTGAGGTGAATTTCGGGTCTCTGTCAGACACAATTGTTTTAGGAATTCCATGCAATCGTGCCACCTCCTTCATGAAAATATCAACAACATCTGTTTCCTTGTGAGTAGTTTTCAGTGGAATAAAATGGGAAGCTTTTGTAATCTTGTCCACCACCACCATGATCGAATCATGTTGCTTGCGTGTTCTGGGCAATCCTGTAATTAAGTTCATCGTTACTACTTCCCACTTCCACTCAGGAATGGGTAAGGGTTGCAACAACCCTGCTGGGTGCCTATGCTCAGCTTTAACTTTCTGGCACTCCATACATCTGGAGATGTATTCCGCAATATCTTTCTTCATACCTGGCCAAAAGTAATGGCTCTTGATCGCTACCATGGTTTTCTGATATCCAGGGTACCCTGCATAAGGCACATTATGCATCTCCTACATAATTATCTGTTTCAAGTCCTGGATGTTGGGTAAAAGAATTTTGTTATTATGTAGAAGTATTCCATCTAATACTAATTTATAAATATCCACCTTCTGTGGCATCTTACCCTGTTGTAGCTTTGCTACCAATTCTCTGTATTGTAGATCTACATTTGAAACCTCCAGAAATTTTCTTTTAATATCAATTTGATACATGCTAATGGCTATATCATGTAGTTCATGCACCCTCCTGCTGAGTGCATCAACCACTTTATTCTCCTTCCCTTTGATATGCTTGATATAAAAGTCGTATTCACATAGAAATTCCAGCCACCTACTTTGTCTAGCGTTTAAGGTTGGCCGATCAAACAAATATTTCAGACCATTATGGTCTATTCTGAGCTCGAACCTCCTTCCCATGAGGTAATGCCTCCATTTATTTAGAGTGTGAATGATGGATGCCAACTCCAAATCATGAATTGCGTAGTTCTTTTCGTGATCTTTCAACTTCCTGGATTCATAACAAATTACAAATCCATTTTGACTAAGGACTCCTCCTAGTCCTTCTTTACATGCATCAATGCACACCATGAAATCTTCGTTTGGGTTTGCAATTCTCAATATTGGAGCACTGGTTAACAGTTGCTTCAATCATTGAAATATTTTCTCGCAATCTTCTATCTAGTAGAACTTTTTCTCCTTCCTTTTCAAGGAAGTGATAGGGTGAGCTATCCTCGAGAACCCTGCGATGAACCTTCTGTAATAACCAACTAAAACCATAAAGGATCTTACGTCCATCAAATTATTTGGCACTGAACATTCTCTGATGGCCTCAATCTTCTCAGGGTCTACAACTATCCCATCCTTCGAGATAATATGCCTCAAGTAATGTATTTGTTCCTGATAAAATGAGCATTTTCTCAACTTGGCATACAACTAGTGCTCTCTTAGCACTTGCATCACCATCCTCAGATGTCACTCATGTTCTTCTTCTGACTTGGAATAAACCAAGATGTCATCCAGGAAGACTATGAAAAACTTGTCTAGATAGTCCCTGAATACTCCATTCATCAAGCACATAAAAAAAACGGGTGCATTTGACAGTCCAAATGGCACCACTGTGAACTCATAATGACCATACCTTGTTCTAAAGGTGGTCTTGCTAATGTCTTCATCCTTTATTCTCACTTGGTGATATCTCGATCTTAGATCTATATTTGAAAAGATCTTTGCATCCTTCAACTGATCGAAGAGGTCATCAATCCTTGGCAGAGGATACTTGTTCTTAACCATTACCTTGTTCAGCTATATGAAATCGATGCACAATCTCAATGTTCCATCCTTCTTCTTTATGAACAAGACCAGGGCACCCCAAGGAGACATGCTTGGGAAAATATACCCCTTCTTCAGGAGCTCTTCAAGCTGCAATTGCAACTCTTTCAGCTCTGACATACTCATCTTGTACGAAGCTTTTGATACTGGAGCTACTCCAGGCATCAAGTTCACAAAGAAATCGATATCCCTTTTTGGGGGTAGTCTAGGTACTTCCTGGAATACATCTTCGAATTCTTTTAGTACCACATACTCTTTGATACTTGACACCTTGTCCTTAGGTGTTTCCCCTACATGGGCTGCGAATAATTGACAACCTTTTCTGTAGCACTTCTTCATCTACATCGCTGAGATTTCTCTGACAACAACAACTCTAGGAATTCCTTAGACTGTTTTCTCATTCCCTTCTTCATCTAAGTAAGTGAATGCCTTATTACGAAAATCCAAGATGGCATGGTGCTGGTCCAACCAGTCCATCCCAATTAGACAATCGTAAGAGCCTAATGGAAAAATTTTCAATTCAGCCTTCGTGCTCAGTCCATTCATGTCCACAGGACAGTACTTGACTAACTACTGTGTTCTTTCTTACCAGAATGCTTTGGGGAGTGACGATGATGTATTCTACCACTCCTCAATCTTCTTTTTCTCTTAGGGGTCCTGTGACTCCCTGTTTTTCTTGTGTCACTCTCCTTTTCCAATTTCCTTTCTATTATTTCCAGGCTCTTCAACATATTTAAGTTGAATTCACCCTGCTGATCATTGACCCTCATGAGCTTTCAGCTATCGGCTTGGTGAGCCTAGGCATATTTCTGCAATCTTTCAATGATTTTCATCATATGCCCTTCCTTATACAATTCTCTTCCGTGCCCATTGGAGTTCAATCCTTCGACTCCCAAGTCGACATCCCTTCATTCTCTTTCATTCTCTGAATTGGAGGCAATCCACACCTCTTCCATTTCTATACTTGGAGTCAATTCACGACTGTCTTGACACTCA
Organism: Picea engelmannii; assembly: GCA_009831015.1. Taxonomy (NCBI): domain Eukaryota; kingdom Viridiplantae; phylum Streptophyta; class Pinopsida; order Pinales; family Pinaceae; genus Picea; species Picea engelmannii. The sequence continues at coordinate 5,580 of ML844400.1, read as the reverse complement.
TTGAACTCTTCACACACAACGTGCAATCAACCGAAGTTTTTCAGGACTTAAACCCTTGATAAAACTACAACATTCATAAACCAACATGAATAATAAAGCATTTCGATTCCATGAATTTCTAAGCTCTGTTTGGCTCTGCAATTTCTGGGTTATACCCTCATTTTCTTATTCCCCAATCCATGTGTCCACGAGCTGTGATCAAATGCTAAATTGCTAGGTGTTACAAGGCTCTCCAAATGAAAATTTGGGTTTCAGGATTTTAGGCTTCGGGGTTTCAGGTTTCGGAGTTTTGGTCCCGAAGGTTCTCGCACTCGCTTCCCTCTCCAACTCCTGACTCCCAAACTTCCAAACTCTCTCCCCTTGGGCCCACAACATAGGTGTCACCAACCAAGGTAGTGACACATGGTGTCCTTAAGAAGGTCCACATCACTTCCGACGATGTCATAGGGTCCCACCACTTTCACTTTTCGTTTCCAAGTTTCAGGCATCGGGATTCATGCATCCACACATTTCGAACTTTCGTTTGCCAAAATTATGAAATTACTGTCTATTCATCTACTTGATCCAACGGTCAAGCTCCTCTCCTACCATCTACGGTGTCGATCATTTTGGGATTTCGGGGTTTCGGGTTTCGGAGGTGTTCACCTCTCCTCACTTTCCATCTCCCAACTTTGCGAAATCTGAAAGGTTCTCGTGACTAACTCGAGCGTGACTCCACAACATATAATAGTCGATCCCTCCTCCTAGATCTACGACATAGATCTTATCGGGTTTTTGGGTTTCTATGTCTTAGTACTCCCCGCTTTTTTTCCCAACAACCAAACTCCCGAAAGGCTTCTCGGATATCCTTTCGGCACCTTCTCTGGATCTAACAATCATAAGGTATCTCCTTTCCTCCCGATCAAATCCAACGGCTCCAACACTTCATGCATTGAGCTCTCTCTCTCCCTGTGGCCATATACCACACCGAATGTGTGTGCTATAATACCGCTACACCTCCTGAGCTTTGTAAGACAACCAAGTGACTCCTTGGCACTCAGGAACATTCAAAGGTCCAAAAATGGTTTTTCCAAACACGATTCCCACTTGAACTTCGGGTCCAATGACCACTTATCCAACCCATTTAGGTTCAGTGTTATAAATCACACTCTGATACCATACTGTAATGCCCCCAACCATCAACCCCACAGTCGGGCCAACACTACTACACATCAAAAACACTTCTGTAACACATTATGCATTCTAATGAACTTAAAACACTTAATTACAGTTAAACACATAATTACTGCTAGCATTTCAGAGTTAATGGAAATAACAATAATTCATATGCACAACAGAATATGTGATAACATTGAAAGAATCACAGGTATGCAATTTAGTTAATTACAGAATTACAAAACATAGTGACACTTATCTTTGAAACTGTCACACACCACCAACTGTGTGTAGACCTTCCACAAACCTCCCAGCCTTAGACCACGCTTCTCATCACTCTCAGCAGTAGGTCACCCCTGAGTTGGGACTAAGCTCCATCAGGTAAGGAATCCTAGGCTAAGTAAGGTTTACAGGAAGAATACACATAAAAGAAGGAGGATTCTCTCCCAGGAACCACTTATGCCCACTTCCCATAGACTCTCCTTCCCCACATGCCTGTGCCACCCCAGGAGTATACACCTTCACTATCACCTAGACAGTCCTTCAGTTGCTAACCTCCCTTGCCTTGGGCTTTAGCAATAGACCGGACCGGAAATCTCTGAGCTCTATGGCAGCTACAGGGTTCCTTCCAGGAGCTCTCTCCTTCCTATGTGCACTCTCTCACCTGGAGAGAGTCGCTCACAGGCTTGGTAAAACCTACCTATTCAACAACAATCACCTCCCTTAGCTGGAGAGAGGTTACACATAGGCCAGACAATCGGTTTCCTTAATCTCGTTCCCATACAAAGAAAACAAAACAACAAGGCTTAGCAACGAACATACAGCAGCAACAAAACAGACCCAACCAAGAACTGTGTGGCCACCACAGTCAACTGGGACAACAAACACGGGTTTCCCAAAACAAGTGACAGACAAACGCTTCAGCATAACAAGGCTCAACAATTATGAGACACTTTGGTTTTCTCAACCGACAATACAGGATGACTTTTTGGTTCTGGTTTTGGGAATGTGTAAGGGTACACAGAGATTCAAACAGAGACTTCACAGGGTTCAGGTGATGGATCTGAGTATGAACACTAGAAAGAGGTCAGTCATGGACACTCACTAGTTCTGGCGGAGGATCGAGAATGGACTCCCTGACTCAGGTGATGGATGGAGGAATGCCCAATGAACCCACTTAGACGCAAACGTCCACTGAATGGGAAGTGAACCCCCAACACGGCTCACTTCCTAGGTTAAATTGCATGCACTTGGGTTGACACATGTATTCCATGAGGCTACATGCACTTCATCAGCTAGTGTGCACTTTTAAGAACGTGTTCCCCCTTCCAGGGATTTGGGATCAAGGAAACACGTTCAGACATCATTTTTAGAATAATAATTTAATATTATTCTCAAGGGTTTAAGACCCCTCAGCTTAGCCCCTCTTCCTACCTCTCAACCCTCTCTCCCTTACCCAGGATTTGTGGATGCTTAGTCCCCCATCACTCATTCATCATGGTTGATCCACACACAAAGATGTTTTGTATTAATACTGTGCATAATTACATGTACAAAAATCAGGCTCCTGGCCTTCAACACTAAGGCTCCCTGGCCTAATAACACATAAGCCCACCAACTTATATAAACTTGGCTCACCAACCTATAAAACATAATTACAATTCATAATGTAAGCTTTATACTTCATAGACATAATTTACAACAGGGCTCGACCTTGGGGACATTACAGGTTGACACATTGTATTCCTACATTATATAGTTTCCCAAGTGTTTAATAATTTTGATATGGATGTAAGGATTGATGATCTAGTACATGTCTTGAATGAGTGTTATGTAGGTTATTAATCATTTCCCTAGATGACTTATTCAAAGTTTGATAGCATATGGTGCTTAACATCTTCATCTTTATATTCTCATATATTGGTCAACTCTTAATTTGATTCATAAGGTCACTAATACTTTCTATGTGATGGAGATTAGATGCATGCAACTATCATGATAGTTATTTAATCCATATCATAGATGATTTCCTTCGATAAACCTCTCCTCTTCATGCTCTTAAAAATATAGAATTATTCATGAGTTTTCTTAAAATAAAGGAAATATAATGTTTCTGATATATTGCAAACATCCTCTTAAGCACATAACTAATTTCGACTCATTCTGTGGTTGTAGGAACATGTTAGCTATATTTTCTTCACGATTTCTCTAGCCTTGAGATGCATGTGGGGGAATCCTTTGATCTTCTTCCCCTTTTACCCTTCCATTTATTTATTGAGAATTACCTTTATTTTCTTCTATTATTTTATTTAACTAAACCTCATAGTTGGATTATTCTAGTCAACAACTTTCCGACAGCTGTAACCATACTTAAATCCGATTTCCGACTCAAAAGTTATGGCTTATCGAACTTTCCAAGTCTTCACTCACTTTTCCTCACGCCATTGACACATGGAACCCACGTGGCTCCCTCTCACTTGCACCACTTGACATGGCACTGATGTGGCACCTACCACACGTCCTCCTTTTTCGTAGGGTTTTATTATGGTTCTTCTATCCATACTACACTAGTTCCCCCGACGATGATGCCCTATACCTTATCATTTTTGGAACTCTGTTGTTCCCCATCTCTTGGATTCTCTGATCCTATCCTTCGACGATGACACCACCAATCCTTTATTGCCAGCGATCCCACATCATTGGAAATCCTCTAACTTGACGATCCCACGTCGTTGGGGATCCCTCGTCGTCGACACTCCTTCCAACCTTTCTCTCATTCTCCAGACCTTTAACAAACAACAACCCCACTCTGACGAACGACCGAGATCTCTCTTCTGTTAGATCTGACAATTAACATTACCTTGGATCTTCTCACCCAAACCTAGGGGGGATGGAACATCGAATTGTCTAAATTACTCTAAATTTTTTAATTTGTAATTATTTTATTTTATTAATTTTTTGTAAATATTTTATTTTAATTATGTACATATATTTTATGTTATTTGATTTTTATTTTTATTTTTAATTTATTTAAATTTAAATTTAAATTTTATTTTGTTGTGTTATTTTGTAAATATTTATATCATATGTATTTTATTTAAATGTATTTTTATTGTATTTTTAAATTTTTTTTTTTAATTATATATGTTTGATAAACTAACCTAATTAACATCTACATATTTTTTGTCAAATAAAAAAAAAATTGAAAAAAAAAACAAATTTCTAATTTTAATTTAATTTTTACGTTTTTATTTTAACTTTTCATTTTATTTATTTAAAAAAAAAACCTAAGTTATATATAGTTTAACCTTATTATTTTACCCTTCCTTAAACCTAAACGTATTCCCAGGTCTTATTTTCCAGGCCTCCCTATAATATAGGGATTTTATATTTTCTAGGGGTTTCCTAGAAAATAGAGATTTCCTATATTATAGGGATTTCACAAAAAAATTTAACTTATATTTCAAATTCCCACTAATCCCAAAATACATTGAAAATTATAATATTTTTATGGGAATTTTAAATAATGATTTAAAAAAACATGCAAAAAGAGGGGCTTAATCCAATGTTTTATGCATTAGCTGATTAAATAATAAATAAATAAATACAAATAAATACAAATTTAAAAAAATTAATAAAATATTGACCCCCCCATGCTAGTCCATTGGAGTGGACTCATCAGAGTTCACTGAGCTCCCTTCGCCTTGTCACTCTGACCACTGACTCGAATGAGCTAACCTTGACAAACCTATTGACATGCACTTCAATGCATAAATTTTGCCCTTAGTTTATGTTGAAAGGGTGTATTATATTGTTTTTATTTTATTTTTGGTTTTGTTTTCATTTTTATTTTTATTTTATTTTATTTTATTTTATTCATTTATCTTATTTAATTTAATTTTTGTTTATTATTTATTATTTTATTAATTTTATTATTAGTTAATTAATTATTAATAAAAAAATTTGTACTGGCGGAATCGACAACTTGGGAGGTTCTCATACTCGCATGACATGAGGTCGATTCTCGTCTGCTACCACTATAAACTCCAGGTGCGTCCACACAACCCACAAACATGGGGCATAGGTAAATCGGGGTGATAAACGTGTTGGATCATGTTGTCATTAATGTTAATGGTTTGATTGATTGATGTCATTTATTGATGTCAAGTGATTGATTGATGTTAAAGGATTGATTGACTAATGATTTATGTAATATAATATGTAGTTTCCTTGATGAGAATGCATAGATGAAGATGGATCAATGAGTTGTCATTGATACATAATGAAGATGGATCGATGTGGTTCCATTGGTATATGATGCATTGTTGAAAAATGTATAGAGGACCCATGCTCTCATTATTGTCTTATCATGATTGATAAGGTGTACAAATGGATGAACTCCAAAGTGGTCCCCTTATGGTGAAA
>WSFP011338188.1:0-37703 GCA_009831015.1 Picea engelmannii | reverse complement strand
TAAGACCAATGATGCTACTCACATAGTGATTTTTTTTTTCAAGGAAATTGTGAGATTGCATGGATTGCTGAAGAGTATAGTTTTAGACAGGGACACTAAATTTGTGGGACATTTTTGGAGAACCTTGTGGAAGAAACTAGGGAAAAGTTTGTCTTTTAGTTCAGGACTGTAACACCTCGAGTTTGGAACCCCCATTTTAAATAATGTATTGTTACAATGTTGAGAGGCCTGAGTGCCCAAACAATTATTAAAGGGCCAGTACGCCCAAGAAATTTAATGTTTTGATCATCATTAATAATAAACAGATTGTTGGATGCTAGACGGACAAGGACTAGAGTTATAGGGGGCTATGATTCCACAAGAGAGGGGGATTGAGGGGATAAATGTTTATTCCTATGTTAATTACCCTTTTTTCCTAAGGGAGGGTATCGATTATGTGAGCTTCTTGGGGAAGGCCAAGATGTTATTGATTCCCCATGAGATATACTTAAACCCATCCCTAGTCTGATTGTGGGGTTATTCGTGGTCGTGATCATTGGTCATTGGCTTGTCTACTCCTTCCCTCCTGAATTTTGTACCATTCTTTCCCTCGCGCCCTTCCATGCACTCACTTACCCATCCATTGATCCATCCTCACCTGCGTCGTGGATTGGAAAAGGGAAAGGAACTGCTGAGAATTATCCATGGGATAGTTGGTTGTAATGGTTGCTAGTGCAATCTAGCCATGAATTGGGGCCTACATGTCTGAGATGCGTTGGCATGTGCCCTATTTTTCTCACAAATGTGACTCCTAAGGGTTACATCATGAAGATTCTGGACCAGCTGTGCTGGAGGCCCTTGAAAAAGGAGAAGGAATGCTTGAGGGACTGTGTGGAAGAGAAGTGTGGACGTCCATTCTCTTGGGCGGTACAGGTTGGGTAGAAGAGAGATGGGTACTTGGATTGTTGTGGGTGTTGGGAAACCTGTGAGAGCTTGAGAGATGACTAGTTTGGGAACCCAAGTACACTCTAGAACCATCCTTGTGGATTCATAGCCCTAGCTTGGGGGTGACACTGTTGTTGAGATTTGGAACAGTGGTGTCTACGGTTGGGTGGAATTTCCTTGGTATGTAGCCAGTTGGTGTCACATTTTTATAAAGATTAGTTCTCTCTATTGTGATATTATTATCTATGTATGAATATATTTTTCTGTGTGTTTTAATTATCATTTAACTAAATATTAGATTATTCATGCTTGCTGGATATTGATATGAATGTTGCTAAATATTGTATCTTATGAGTTCTTATAAATTAAAGAAGGTATCGATAAGAGTACGAAGTCCAAGGGTGGGCTTGTGGGTAGAATACCTTTACCTATGGGTGGTTGGGGATGTTACATATTTGTATCAGAGATTCTGGTTGAAACATCGGGCCGATATGGGCCGGGTCTGTTGGTCAGAGTCTCAAGGTTGAGATCGAATTTTGACCGTGAAGTTGAAAAGCTCAGGAGGAATGGCGTTGCAGAATATACGTAGGAGATATAACGTCAGAGACCCGTTGTAAGGGGTTCGAAGGATCATGATTGTCCATATTTGAATTCAGGAGTGATCGCCACTATAGGATTAGGAGAGATCCGAGATCATTGGATCCGAGGATAGGTGAACAAGGGTCGTTCGATGAAAAGGAAGGAAGGGATAAGGTCAGAACTGTCAGATCCCATGGGAGAGAGAGATCAACGGATATGAGTCATTGCGGGGAACCAAGTTACATGAGAGATACTTTCCCAAGGTGATCCCGCAATCCAAACAATAGTTTCACCAAGGGGTCACATGTCAGCATTAGGAGAATTGCGGGGCGAAAAGCGGGTTACTCCAAACCATCGATGCGTGCCCCTGAAAATTGAAAGGCATGCAGGGATGTGACTTGCTAGTGCTCGATCATCAAAACTATGAATAGAAAAAGTAGTTGGGGAACGTCGATCCATAGGAGGACATGCATCAACCGATCGTGTGCTTTGGGTGAAAGCACTCAGGGAAAGAGCGAGCGAGGAGAAGTTGAGAATTGAGATTTCCGAAGCCCGGAGAGCCGAAGTGAATCTCAACCGTCTGATCTAGGAGGACACATGACAAAAATATGTATACTTCGGGGAAAAGAGAAGGTTGAAAGTTGATATTTCCAAAATTCTAAGACCCAAATAAATCATAGTTGTCGATCCATGGGAGACACATGTCAGTAGATCGCAAACTTAGGATAAAAAAAATTCGAAAAAAGTTGCTTGATTTTTCCAAAGTCCAAAGGCCCGAAGGAATGGAAGTCGTTGATCCTTGCAGTGGTAACTTCCAAAGTCCCAAAGTCCAGGGTTAATATGGGTCATCCGATAAGGGAGACACATGGGGATAGTTTGGTCGGTTCGAGAAATCAAAGTTCGAGAGAATTGGAAGTGTGTTAGTGTGGAAACTCCTGAAGTCCCGAAGCCCAAAGAGCCGAAGTAGTGGGGCACGATGATGTCACCAGGAGGTGATGTGGACCCCAGAATTTCCAAAGTGACGTGTCTTGTGGACGTCACCAGGGATGACGTGGATACAAGGGATGTGCACCACATGTCAGTAAGTTTTGAGCATGCAAATGATTGAAATTTCAGCTAGGACGTGACATGTTTCACTCGCCTGATTGGACAACGTGTTTGATTACAATATTTTTCTATGTGGTGACGGATCGTGGACTCCAGAGAAATTGCTCCGAGATTTTTTAGTTGAGAGTTGAAACTCCTGAAGTGTAGAGAGCTGGAGAGCCGAAGTAAATGTCGATTGTTGGATCGTTCGAAGTAGACCTGAACTGTCAGATCAAGAGAATAGGTGGCATGAAGTTGTGGATTCTGGGTAAGGACTCGAAGTAAAAAACGATCGTCCAATCATTGGAAGTAATTCCCCACCATCCAATTCAAAAGGACACATGATAGAATCCCGTGTATTTCGAGGGAAGTAAATTTTGAGACTTGAGAATTCTGAAGTCCAGAATTTTGAAATGACCACAACCATCGATTTGGGAGAGGTAAATCAGAACTGTTGGTTCCCAAGAGGTAGATATTGGTCGTCTGTTTAGAAGCTCCTTCAAGATTGCAAGATCAATGGTCACCTCGCATTGTGGGGATAGGATGTGCTCGGGCTTTACAAATCCAAGGTCGGGCCGCAATAAAGACCACAATTTTGGCAAAAGGACATGTGGTGGCTCGAGGTGAATTACGGGGTGAAAAGTAGTTTGGTTCCAAACCACCTTTGAGTGTGGACGCAATAGTGCGTCTTCATGAGGTCAACACCTAAGGTCACATCTAAGGAGGGGCCAAGAGAAAAGGAGATAGTGCCAACTTTGATAGTTTTGCAAGGGCGAAGGAGAAGGTCACGGGGGCCATCAGACCTGCACCAGAAAGCCGGAAGGGCCTGTGTTTAGATACAGAGAGAAACCATCAAGGTTTCAGAGAGACAATTTGGCTCGGGATTGAAGAACCTTAAATGGGAAGTCACACAGCCTTGGGAGAGAAGGGGGTATTCATTAAGAAGAAAAAGGAACTATAGCATTGATGACAATTTTGTTTACCATATGCGTAATTCTGACAAAATGGTCGCTTGCACATTTTGCAGAATTAAGGGGCTTAAGCACATCGACTCAGGATGCATATTGAGGAAATGGAAGAAGGCGAGGGAGCCTCCATTCATGGTAAGGAGGTTGAAGGCCAGAATACTAGAGTTGGTAATGTAGAGATAGAGTCCAATGGACGCAAGGGAAAATGAGAGCATGGAAAATTAATAGAAACGGTAAGAAGTCTGAAGATGGAAGTGCAGAGCTACAAAGCAAGGAGATATATTTCCACCAAGAAGGGAGATATATTTCTCAATTGATTTAGTGCTAGGAGCTTCCGTGGTGTCAAAAACACCTTACAAAATGAGCACACCAGAGTTAAAAGAATTACAAATGCAGTTGTAGGAATTGTTGAAGAAAGGGTAAATACATCCAAGTGTTTCACATAGGGGAGAACCAATACTTTTTGTCAAAAATAAGGATGGAACCTTGAGGCTGTGTATTGACTTCCAACATATGAACAAGTACACTATAAAGAACAAGTATCCTCTTCCTTGAATTGATGACCTCTTTGATCAGCTAAGAGGAGCAAAGATATTTTCAAAAATTGAACTGAGGTAAGGATGCCATCAGGTAAGAATCAAGGAATAAGACATTCATAAGACAACCTTTAGGACTAGGTATGGGAATTATGGATTTGTAGTGGTTCCATTTGGACTAACCAATGCAACAACTGTATTCATGTGCTTAATGAATGGCACATTCAGAAATTATTTGGATAAGTTTGTCATAGTGTTCCTGGATGACATAATTATCTATTCTAAGTCTGAAGAGGAGCATGAACATCACTTAAGACTGGTATAGAAAGTACTAAGAGAACATGAGTTTTTTGCCAAGTTGAGTAAGTGTTCTTTCTATCAAAAGTAGATTCATTACTCGGGACACATTATTTCAGATTAGGGCATAGCAGTAGATCCAAAGAAGATCAAATCCATTAGAGGATGGCCAACACCCAGTAATGTGTCAGACGTTAGATCTTTTATGGGATTAGATGGCTACTATAGAAGGTTCATAGCAGGGTTCTCTAAGATTTCTCATCCCATCACTTCCTTGCAAAAGAAGGGAACTAAATTTGAATGGACACTTAAGTGTGAAAAGAATTTTAATCTGTTGAAGGAATTACTTACTAGTGCACCTGTGTTAAAGATTGCTAACCCAAATGAAATTTTTTTGGTATGTACAGAAACATGTAAGGAAGGATTTGGGGGAGTCCTCACAAAAAATGGACATATCATTGGATATGAGTCCATAAAGCTTAAGGAACATGAGAGGAAATATTCCACCCATGACTTGGAACTCGCTGTCATTGTCCACGCCTTGAGGATGTGGAGGCATTATCTCATGGGGAAGAAATTCAAATTAATGACAGACCACATTGGCGTGAAGTATCTTTTTGAACAACTAAACTTGAATGATAGGAAAACAAGATGGATGGAATTTTAAGTGAATATGACTTTGATATCAAGCATATCAAGGGAAAGGAGAATAAATTTGTCGATGCACTTAGTAGAAGAGTGCATCTCATGCATGCTACTGCTGTCAATATGCATCAGTCAGACTTGAAGTGAAAATTTTTAGATGATCTTGTTACATCTCAACATTACCTACAAGTAAAGGAAAACGTATAGCAAGGAGATGTGCAAAAAAAAATAAAGAAGTATGAGATAAAGGAAGACGAATTACTCATGCATAAAAACATAATCTATGTTCCTAGTTCCAGAGAACTAAGGAATTTGGTACTGAAGGAAATGCATGATGTTCCTTATGTTGGACATCCTGGTTACGAGAAAATATTTACAGTAGTAAGAAGCCAATTATTTTGGTCAGGAATGAAGAAGGATGTTTTCGATTACATCGCTCGATGTATGGAATGTTAGAAGGTGAAGGCTAAGCATAGGCACCCAATGGGTTTGTTGCAGCCATTGCCAATTCCAGAGAAGAAATGGGAAGTGATCACCATGGATTTCATCACAGGATTACCCAGAACAAATAAGCAACATGATTCAATCATGGTGGTGGTTGAAAAATTAACAAAGGATGCTCATTTTGTGCCTATGAAGACAACGCATACAATGAGTAATATTGCAGATATTTTCATGAAGGAAATTGCTAGGTTGCATGGGATACCTAGGAAAATTGTCTCGGACCGAGATACAAAGTTTACCTCGAATTTATGGAGGGGATTGTTTAAAGGATTTGGCACAAATATAAACTTTATCACAACATATCATCCCCAAACAGAGGGGAAAATAGAGAGGGTCAATCGAATAATTGAAGACATGTTGAGAATGTATGTGATGGATAAGCCATCTAAGTGGGAAGATTACTTACACTTGGTTGAGTTTGCATATAATAATGGGTATCAAGCTTCATTGAGAATGAGACCATTTGAAGCCTTGTATGGTAGGAAATGTGATACTCCAGTAAGCTGGGACAACCCAACAAATAGAGTGGTACTTGGCCCAGAGTTTCTCAAGAAAATGGAAGACTAGGTGGTTAAGATCAAGCAAAATTTAAAGGCAGCTCAAGATAGACATAAATTTTATGTAGACAAGAACATGACAACTAGAGAATTTAAAGTAGGGGAGCATGTGCTTTTGAAAGTGAATCCCAAGAAAATCTCATTGAAATTGGGTAGTTGTACAAAGTTGTCAACCATATTCTATGGTCCATTTGAAATATTGGACAGAATAGGGCTAGTTTCATACATGCTTGCATTGACTGCTTCCATGAATGTGCATAATATATTTCATGTATATTTACTAAAGAAATATGTACATGGCCCTAACCATGTTATTGATTTGCATCTAATTCAGGTAGAGACGGAGGGAGACTTTCAGGTTCAGCTAGTGTGAGTATTGGACAGAAAGGTCAAAATGCTTTGGAACCGAGTTATATAGCTGGTAAAAGTTCAGTGTACCTTCTATGATCCTGAAGATGCTACCTGGGAGCATGAAGATGCCATGTGGGCAGAGTACCCGCAACTTTTTGAATAAATTTGAGATTTTGATCTCTATTTTAAATAAGGGGGAGGGGATGTAACACCTCGGGTTTTGAACCCCCATTTTAAATAATGTATTGTTACAATGTTGAGAGGCATGAGTGCCCAAAAAATTATTAAAGGGCCAGTATGCCCAAGAAATGTAATGTTTTGATATCATTAATAATAAACACATCACTGGCTACTAGATGGATAAGGACTAGAGTTATAGGGGGCTATGATTCCACAAGAGAGGGGGCTTGAAAGGCTAAATGTTTATTCCTATGTTAATTACCCTTTTTGCCTAAGGGAGGGGATTGGTTACGTGAGATTATTGGGGAAGGCCATAAAGTTCTTGATTTCCCATGAGAGATACTTAAACCCATCCCTAGTTTGATTGTGGGGTTGGTCGTGGTTGTGGTCATTGGTCATTGGCTCATTCGATCCTTCCCTCCTACATTTCGTACCATTTTTTCCATCACGCCCTTCCATGCACTCACTTACCCATCCATTGATCCATCCTCACCTATGTCTTGTCTTGGAAAATGGAAAGGAACTGTTGATAATTAGCCACATGATAGTTGGCTGTAATGGTCGTTGGTGCAATCTAGCCATGACTTGGGGCCTGCATGTCTGAGATGCATTGGCATGTGCCCTGTTTTTCTCACAAATGTGAGTCCTGAGGGTTCCAACATTGAGATTCTGGACTAGCTATGATGGAGGCCCTGGAAAAAGGGGAAGGACTTCTTGAGGGACTACATGGCAGAGAAGGGTGGAGGTCCATTCTCTTGGGCGGTACAGGCTGGGTAGAAGAGAGTTGGGTACTTGGATTGTTGTGAGTGCTGGGAAAACTATGATAGCTTGAGAGATGATTGGTTTGGGAACCCAAGTACACTCTGGAACGGTCCTTGTGGATTCATATCCCTAGCTTGGGGGTGACACTGCTATTGAGATTTGGAGCAGTGGTGTCAATAGTTGGGTGGAACGTCCTTGGTCTGCTTATAAAGATAAGTTCTCTCTATTGTGATATTATTATCTGTGTATGAATGTATTCCACTATGTGTTTTAATTATCATTTAAATAAATATTAGATTATGCATGATTGCTGGATATTGTTGTGCATGTCGCTAAATCTTGTATCGTATGCTTTCTTATAAATTAAAGAAGGTATCGGTAAGAGTACGAAGTCCAAGGGTGGGCTTGTAGGTAGCATGCCCTTGCCTGTGGGTGGATGGGGATGTTACAACGACATCATCCTCAAATGGATGGACAAGCTGAGGTGGTGAATCTAAGTTTAGGGAACCTGTTGAGAAGTTTGGTCACTAAACATAACAACCAGTGGGATCAAATTCTACCCCAAGCCGAGTTTGTGTATAGTGACTCACCGAATAGGAGCATTGGTAAATGTCCATTCCATATTGTATATGGGATTAACCCAAGAGGTATTTCAGAGTTACGATATTTGGGATGATATGAATTATGAAGCATAGGAGCAGAGGACTTTGCTGCAAAGATGCAAAAGTTACGTGATCAGACCAAGTGACAACTTCAAAATAACATCCAAAAGTACAAGAGCATAGTAGACTAGAGAAGAAGAGAGGTAAAATTTGAAATTGGAGATTTGGTTTTAGCACATCTGAGGAAGGAGAGATTTCCAAAAGGAAAATATAACAAGTTGAAGATGAAGAAGATAGGACCTTCTAAGATCCTCAGAATTTTTTTTGCGAATGCTTATGAGATTGAATTGCCAGAAGACATTGGAATATAACCAATATTGATTGTAGAAGACATGTACCCTTATAGGATAGATGATACAAAAGGGACAAATGGTCAGGAGGAGATTTAGTGGAGACAACAGATGCCCATAGAGGAGAAGCTATAGATAGAGAAAATTATGAATCAAAGGATTTCTAAGAGGAATAGAAGGAAAATTTATTATGAGTATTTGGTTAAGTGGAAAGACCATCCAGCAAAAGATGTCAGTTGGATAACTGAGTCTAATATGTAGAAGCATGGAAAGATAGTCCAGGAGCTCATGGAAAAGATTCCATGAATCTTTTTGTCCAGAGGACTATGCTGCATGAGCATTGCCATCAACGTTCAACAAGGCAAGTGGAGGATAGCTCAGCATCAAGTACACACTTTCAAAATGTTTTGGATCGAAAAGGAGATCACATTATTTAATGCTTTGAAAGCATTATAATTGAATATTTTTAATGTTTTGAGGCAAGAGACATTGTATGAGGTCGCAAGAAATTGCAATTTATTAAATTCCTAAGGGATTGTACATATATTGAACATTGAGTCATATCTGGGTTGTAATTATCCATTTATTGTAATAATACTTAATGGTCGAATGTTTTAATTGTGATTTAATAGAACTATAGTGGTCTGTAAGAAGGCTTGAGAAGCCCCTTCCTGTATAAATATATTTAATGTATGCCTAAATGAGGTTGCTGAGAATTGTTATTTTCTGTTGTAGAGAGTCGTTGAGAACTTTGTAAATACTTTGCGGAATGAATATAATAGAAGAAGATCACTTTCAGATCTTTTCTTATGCCTACCTATGAGTAACTGGGTAATGTTGTGTTATTTACTTTCTATGGTTTTTTGCCTATGTGTGCATTTCATGGTTAATTGAATGAACCTATAGTATTTTGTAAGTTTCAATTGTTTCTCTTCAGAGGAACTAATGCAAGGAGTGGACAGTAACCACGCAAGGAGTGCAAAGGCAAAGTTGTGTTTAGATTCATAATCTCAAGAGAGATAACGTAAAATTTCGTGAGTGAGTGCAATGGGTGCACATATACTCATATAAGTATAAAATCTCAAGGATACACATGCAAGGTGTGCATAGGGATAACACTTAGTCAAGTCTTGAGAAAGTATCAAGAAGATGATTGAAAAGACTGTGTGGGAATATTTCCCAAAAATATTCAAAGTTTCAGTGAAGCGCAAGGTGTGCGTAGAAGCCCAAGTCACCTCGAGTGTTAAAGATTAGGAGAAATAGCGACCATAAGTCTTTGAAGGGAGACCCATTTTAAATTTCAAGGTCGAGGTGGACAAGATCCTCCCAAGGAAAAGCAGACCTTTCCTATTTGTCAGATCTGGGAAAGTAGTGCGGGTGATAACCCTTGAAGTCCTTCGGACTTCGTGCATTCATAGGTTTTCGTGTAAGTGTCGTGGAGAAGATGGAGTTCCTGAAGTACCAGGATCTGGAGAAGATCAGGACCATCCATTTGTGAGGACATGTGTCCATAGATATAGTGTAGTTCAAAAGTCTGGTTATCCAAAAGACTTGGAGTGTGATCATGTAAGTGTGCAAGATTCCCGAAGCTCCAAAGCCTAGAGCATGAAGTGTATATCCATCATTGACCAGAGAAAAAATCTAGGCATCTGATCTATCAGTTCGGATTTTTCACATTTGGGATAATTGCATATTGGAGCAGGTAAAATCCCCGAAGCCTGAAGCCTCGAATTCCTCGCTGAAGTGGAAAGTTAACCCAAGGGTTTTTCCTGGGGTCACGTGGAAGACTCCATTGGAGTGTTAGGACCCTCACAAACTTAAAATTGCATGCAAGGAAGAGAAATAAGTCCTGTGGTATAATGTTTTGAGGGTTCCGAGAGGACCCGAGTGTTGATTTGACTCCTTACAAAGAACCATCCTAGACTTGGAGGCTATGTGAACCTCTTGTATTTCTCACTAAAGTGGAAATTTAACACATGGTTTTGTCTTGGGGTCACGTGGAAGACTCCGTTGGAGTGTTAGGACCCTCGCGAACTTGAAATTGCACGCAGGGAAGAGAAATGAGTCCTGTGGTATAAGATTTTGAGGGTTCATAGAGGAACTGAGAGCTCATTCAATTCCTTACTAAGAATGGTCCTAGACTGGGAGGTTGTGCGAACCTTAGGAGGTGGTGGGGGTTTGCAACAAGTGGTATCAGTGTGCTATTTTTTCTATAGACAACAGGAAAAGGAAGGATACTTTTCTGGTATCATCAAGTGGTATTGAGAAATAAATTAAGCTCTCTGTGAGAGAAAGACTTGGAATCATCCCGCCAATAAGACGTAGAGATAGACTAGTGGTCAATGCAACCATGGAAGAGGGTATGAGACAACTTCATGCAAGGATAGACACCATGGAGATAGCACAGAGAAGAGAAACTAATGTGGGTGACATTAGTGAATCTGAAAATGAGGATGTCGAAGCAAAAAAAGTTGTAGGAGAACAAACAGTAGAGGAGCGACTGTTGAGAGTTGTTGTCAAGATGGGAACCATAGAAAAAATAGAGGTCCCAATGTATGAAGGTAATTTAAATGTAGAATAATTTCTTGACTGGGTAAGTGCTTTAGACAAGTACTTCTATTATGAAGATATTGATGATGAAAATAAAGTGAAGCACACAGTAACCAACTTGAAAGGACATGCAATGTTATGGTGGGACGAATTGCAAGATGACAGAAGATACAAAGGTAAGACAAAAATAAAAAATTGGGATAAGATGGTAGCTAAATTGAAGTCTAAGTTCATACCCAAGGATTATAAAGTAAATATTTTCAGAAAGCTACACAATTTGAGATAGAAAGGTTTGTCGGTGAAAGAGTACAATGAAGAGTTTTATAAGATAGACATCAGAGCATGACATAAGGAGAATTATGAAGAAAAGGTTGCTAGGTACATTAATGGCCTGAGATATGAGATCCATGATGAAATCAACATGATGACCATGAGAACTGTGGAAGATGCTTATCAGGTGGCCCTGAAAGTAGAGGAAAATTTGGCAAGGAAGCAGAGTGAATGAAACAAAGGAAAGAGTCTTTGCAAAGGAAAATGAATTGTTAGAAAAAATTTCCAGAAGCCCAAACCATAAGCTCGAACGTATCACAATCAGACATAGAGAGGAGGAATTTATATAGGAGGACACTATGGTGGAAGAAACTCTTTTCCCGGAGGAAGATGAAGAGGCAGATGAGGATAAGTGAAGTGTTATGCCTGTGGAAAGAGAGGGCATATGTCTTGGGAATGTCCTGAGAGAAATAATGTAGGAGGTGGATAAGCTCATATTTCTGAAGCACAAAAGAGGAATGTAGAGATAGAAATGAAATAAAATGCAATAGAAGAAGGAATATCATTGACAACGAGGAAATTACTCCTAAATCTAGAGAAAGAGGTAAGAGAACCAGTCTAGAGGAACAATTTGTTCATAACTTCTTTAAAGAACGAAGATAGGGTATGAAAGGTGATCATAGACAGTGGGAGTACCGATAATTTGGCATCCACAAAGATGGTGGAAAATCTAAAGCTAGAGACAAATGCACATCCAAATCTATACAAGGTGTTGTGGTTGCAGAAAGGACATCAAATCATGGTAAGTCCACAATGTAATTTTGAATTTAAGATAGGTGGTTATATATATGAAGTTCTATGTGATGTTATATCCATGGATGTTTGTCATGTTCTATTGGGAACACCGTGGAAATATGACAGGAATGTCATACATGATGGAAGAAATAATACTTATACCTTGGAGAATAATGGGTGTAAGAATATGTTGTTTCCAATAGAATAAAAAGGAGTCAAAGAGGAATCTAGTCCAAGTATAATTCTCATGAGTAGGAAGGGACTCTTGAAAGAAGTCAAGAAGGAACAAGAGATGCGGTTTGTTGTTGTAAGTAAACCAAGATTCATTATGACAAGAACTTCTATGAATGATTTTCTTGTATAAGTTCAGAAGGTGTTGGATGCGTTCATTGACATTGTGGTGGATGAGTTACCTCACTCCTTACCACCCATCAGGAGTACCAGTCATCATATTGTCCTTATTCTAGGAGAAAAACAGAAAAATAAAGAAATGTATAGATTGACACCTCAAGAGAATGAAGAGGTCAAGAATCAAGTCCAAGAGTTGTTGGATAAAGGTTTGATCAGAGAATGTTTGAGCTCGTGTGCCATACCAACTGTGTTGAGTCCAAACAAGGATGGAAGTTGGAGAATGTGCAAAAATTCAAGGCCCATCAAAAAAATAACCATCAGGTATAGATTTCCTTTACCTAGAATGGATGATTTAATGGATTTCTTGAGCGGAGCTAGTTATTTTCCAAGATAGACTTGAAGAGTGGTTATCATTAGATAAGAATGAGAGAAGGAGATGAATGGAAGACAACATTCAAGACAAATGAAGGATTGTATGAATGGTTGGTTATGTTGTTTGGATTAACGAATGCCCCAAGTAGGTTTATGAGGTTGATGAATGAGGTACTCAAAGATTTAATTGGTAAGTTTTTAATTGTTTGTTTGGATGATATATTAATCTCCAGTAAGACTAAAGAGGAGCATTTGAGACATTTGGAGATGGTGTTGAGGAGATTGTGGAAGGAGAAGATGGTGAATTTGAAGAAATGTTCTTTCATGAAAACATAACTTTTATATTTGGGATTTGTAATCTCTTCAAATGAATTGAAGATGGATCTAGAGAAGGTGAGGGAAATAAGATATTGGCCTTCTCGAAGAAGTGTATTTGAAGTAAGAAGTTTTCATGGATTGACAAGTTTTTACGGGAATTTCAGTAGTATTTGCACACCTATAATGGACACCATCAAGAAGGAGCATAAATATTTTAATTGGACAAAGGAGGATGACAAAGGATTTAGAGTGATAAAAACATGGATAATAGAAGAACCTTTTCTAGTTCTTCCATATTTTAGGAAGACATTTCAGGTTAAGTGTGATGCTAGTGGAGTATCCATTGGCACATTTTTAAGCCAAGACAATAAGCCGGTTTCTTATTTTAGTGAGAAGATGAATGATTCTAAAATGAAGTATTACACATATGATAAGGAATTTTAGGCTGTGATTCAATATTTAAATAAGAGGAAACATTATTTTATTCTGAAAGAGTTTGTTTTGTATTCTGACAATCAAGCATTGCAGTTTATAACCAAAAAAGAGAAATTGAACCAAAGACATGCCAAATGGGTAGAATTCATGCATATTTTACTTTTTTTTATTAAGCATATTAGTAGAAGCGCTAAAGAAGTTGAAAATGATTTGAGGAGGAGATGCTTGATCTTGCAGGAATTTCAGGTGGAGACCTTAGGATTTGAACACCTCAAGGAGATGTATCAGGAAGATCCATATTTCAAGGAAGCTGATGAAGCATGTGAGAACCCTTTGATAAGGGACAAAAATCAATGGATGGAGTATCTGATTCAAGGTGGGTTTTTGTTCAAAGGAAGTCGATTGTGTATCCCAAAATGCTCAATGAGGGATAACTTGTTGAAGGAAAAACACAGTGGAGGATTGGATGGACATTTCGGCCATGATAAAACATATGCAAAATTGAGTTCTTCATTATTGGCTAGGAATGAGGACTGATGGAAATAAATTAGTGGATAGATGAAAAATTTTCCAGTATGCCAAAGGAAAGCAATAGAATAATGGATTATATCAACCATTTCCTATTCCAGATAGGCCATGGGATGCCATAATTATGGATTTTGTTATGGGATTGCCAAGAACCCAGAGAGGAAATGATTCAATCTTCGTAATGGTTGACCAATTTTTGAAGATGAAAAATTTCATGTTGTGTCATAATACCAACGATGCTACTCAAATATCGAATTTTTTTTTCAAGGAAATTGCGAGATTGCATGGATTGCCGAAGAGTATAGTTTCAGACATGGACACTAAATTTGTTGGACATTTTTGGAGAACCTTGTGGAAGAAACTAGGGACAAGTTTATCTTTGAGTTTGACACATAATACTCAAACATATGGACAAATTGAGGTGGTGAATCGAAGTTTAGGGAACTTATTGAGAAGTTTGGTCACTAAACATAACATCCAATGGAATCAAATTCTTCCCCAAACAGAGTTTGAGTATAATGACTCATTGAATAGGATCACTGGTAAAATTCCATTCCAGATTGTATATGGGATGCATAAAAGAGAAATTTAAGAGTAAAGAGATTTGGGGCACGATGAATTCTGAAGCACAGGAGCAGAGGACTTTGCTGCAGAGATGAAAAAGTTACATGATTAGATCAAGGGACAACTACAAAATATCATCCAGAAGTACAAGAGAAGAGTAGACCATAGAACAAGAGAGGTAAAATTTGAAATTGGAGATCAATTTTTAGCACATCTGAGGGTGGAGAGATTACCAAAAGGGAAATATAACAAGTTGAAGATGAAGAAGATAGGACCTTGTAAGATCCTCAGAATTTTTTTTGTGAATACTTATGAGATTGAATTTCCATAAGACATTGGAATATCACCAATATTGAATGTAGAAGACCTATACCCTTATCGGATAGATTATACATAAGGGACATATGGTTAGGAGGGGATTCAGTGCAGGAAGTAGATGCCCATAGTGGAGATGCCACAGATAGAGAAAATTCTAAATCAAAGGATTTCTAAGATGACCAGAAGGAAAATTTATTATGAGTATCCATTTAAGTGGAAAGACTATCCAACAAAAGATTCTAGTTGGATAACTGAGACTGATATCCAGGAGCTTATTGACATGAGTCCATTAATATTTTTGTCCAGAGGATTATGATGTAGGAGCATCGAAATCAATGTTCAATAAGGAAAGTGGAGGACAACTCAACATCAAGCGTGCGTGTTCAAAATGTTTTGAATCCCAAAGGAGAGCACATTATTTACTGTTTTGAAAGCATTGCAATTAAATATTTTTAATGTTTTGAGGAAAGAGACAATATATGATATCACAAGAGATTTTAATTTCTTAAATTCCTAAGGGATTTTATAGATATTGAGTATCGACTCATATTTGGGTTTTAATTATCCATTTATTGTAATAAGCCTTAGTGGTAGAATGTTCTAATTGTGATGTGATAGCACTAGAGTGATCAGTAAGAAGGCTCGAGAAGCCCCTCCGTGCATAAATATATGTAATCTATCCCAAAATGAGGCTGCTGAGAATTGTTATTTGTTGTTGTAGAGAGTCGTTGAGAACTTTGTAAATACTTTGCAGAATGAATAAAATAGAGGAGGATCACTTTTATATCTTTTCTTATGCTTGCCTGTGAGTAACTGAGTATTTTTGTGTTATTTAATTTCTGTGTTTTATTGCTTGTGTGTGCACTTCATGGTTAATTGAATGAACCTATAGTATTATGTAAGTTTCAATTGTTTCTCTTCTAAATCACTAGTGCAAGGAGTGCACAGTAGCCACTCAAGGAGTGCGAAGGTAGAGTCGTGTTCAGACTCAAAATCTTAGGAGAGATAATGTGAAATTCTGTGAGTGAGTGAAAGGAGTGCACATATACTCATCTGAGTATAAAATATCAAGGAGACCCATTCAAGGTGTGCAAAGGGCCAACACTTAGTCAAATGTTGAGAAGTCTCAAGAAGACGAGTGTAAAGAGTGCGTGGGAAGATTTCCCAAAAATATTCAAAGTTTCAGTGAAGCACAAGGTGTGCGTAGAAGCTCAAGTCACCTCAAGTGTTAAATCTCAGGAGAAATAGCGACCAAAAGTCTTTGAAGGGAGACCCCTTTTCAATTTCAAGTTCGATGTGGATGAGATCTGCACAAGGAGAGGAAAACCTTTCCTAGATGTTAGATCTGGGAAAGTAGCTTAGGTGATAAACCTTGAAGTCCTCCAGACTCTGCACATTTGAAGGTTTTCGTGTAAGTGACGTGGAGGAGATGAATTTACCGAAGTCTTGGGATATGGAGAAGATCAGGACCATCCATTTGTGAGGAAGCGTGTTCGAAGATCCAGTGTAGTTCGGAAGTCCGGTTATCCAGAAGAGTTGGAGTGTGATCGTGGAAGTGTGAAAGATTCTCGAAGCTTCGAATCCCATAGCGCACAATGTAGATACATCGTTTATCAGAGGAAAGCGCCAGTCGTCCGATTTGTCAGTTCATAGTTCTCACATTCAGGAGAATTGCGTATTGGAGTGGGTAAACTCCCTAAAACCTCAAGTCCCAAATTCCTTACTGAAGTGGAAAATTAACCTATGTTTTTTGCCTTGGGTCACATGGAAGACTCCATTGGAGTGTTGGGACTCTCACGAACTTAAAATTTCATGCAGGGAAGACAAATAAGGCCCGTGTTATAATATTTTTAGATTTCATAGAGGATCCAAGTGATAATTAGACTCCTTACTAATAATGATCCTAGACCAGGAGGTCTCGTGAACCTCCTGTATTCCTCACTGAAGTGGAAAGTTAACCCACGGTTTTGGACTGGGGTTACATGGAAGACTCCGTTGGAGTGTAAGGACCATCACGAACTTGAAATTGCATGCAAGGAAGAGAAATAAGTCCTGTGGTATAAGATTTTGAGGGTTTAAAGAGGACCCAAGAGCTCATTCGACTCCTTACTAAGAACGATCCTAGACCGAGAGGTCGTGCGAACTCTAGGAGGTGGTGGAGGTTTGCAGTAAGTGGTATCAGAGCGTTATTTTTTCTGTAGACAAAAATAAAAGGAAGGATATGTGTTTGGTATCATCAAGTGGTATTTAGAAAAAAATTAACCTCTTTGTGAGAGAAAGACTTGGAATCATCCCGCCAAGAAGACATAGAGATAGACCAATGGTCAATGCAACCATGGAAGAGGAGATAAGACAACTTCGTGAAAGTTTAGATGCCATGGAGACAACACAAAGAAGAGCACATGATGTGGATGATGTCAATGAATTTGAAAATGAGTATGTTGAAGCAAAAGAAGTTGCAGAAGAACAAGCAGTAGAGAAGCGACTACTAAGATTTGTTGTCAACCTGGGAACCAGAGAAAAAGTAGAGGTCCCAATGTATGAAGGTAATTTAAATTTAGAACAATTTCTTGACTGGGTAAGTGCTTTAGAGAAGTACTTCTATTATGAAGAGATTGATGATGAAAATAAAGTGAAGCACATAATAACCGGATTGAAAAGACATGCAATGTTATGGTGGAACGAATTGCAAGCTGACAGAAGATGCAAAGGTAAGACTAAAATAAAACATTGGGATAGGATGGTAGCTAAATTGAAGGCTAAGTTCATACCCAAGTATTATCAAGTAAATATGTTTAGAAAGGTACATAATTTTAGATAGAAAGGTTTGTCGGTGAAAGAGTACACTGAAGAGTTTTACAAGCTATAAATCAGAGAAGGACATAAGGAGAATGATGAAGAAAAGGTTGCTAGGTACATTAATGGCCTAAGATATGAGATATAGGATGAATTCAACATGATCACCATGAGAATTGTGGAAGATGCTTATCAGGTGGACCTGAAAGCATCAGAAAATTTGGAGAGGAAGCAGAGTCAACAAAACAGAGGAAAGAGTCTTAACAGAGGCAAATGAATTGTTAGAGAAAAGTTCCAAAATATGGAAGGTATCATAGTGAGAAAGAGATTGGAGGAATTTCTAGAGGAGGAAACTATGGTGGAATAAAATATTTTCCCAGAGGAAGAGGAAGAGTCAGAGGAGGAGAAGTGAAGTGTTATTCATGTGGAAAGATAGGGAATATGTATTGGGAATGTCCCGAGAGAAAGAATGTAGGAGGTGGAAAAGCTCACATTTCTGAAGCACAAAAGAGGAATGTGGAGACAAAAATCAAGTTAGAGGCAACAGAAGAAGGAAGATCACTCATGATGAGGAAAGTACTTGTAAAGCTAGAGAAAGAGGTAAGAGAACCATTCTAGAGGAACAGTTTGTTCAGAACTACTTGCAAGACCGGAGATAGGGTATGCAAGGTGATCATAGATGGTGGGAGTATTAATAATTTGGTATCCATAGAGATGTTGGAAAATAGAAAATTGGAGACAACTGCACATCCAAATCTGTACAAGGTGTCATGGTTGTAGAAAGGAAATCATGTCATGGAAAGTTGACAATGTAAAGTGGAATTTAAGATAGGTGGTTACAGAGATGAAATTATATGTGATGTTATATCCATGGATGTTTTTCATGTTCTATTAGGAAGACCATGAAAATATGACAAGAATGTCATACATGATGAAAGAAAAAATACTTATACCTGGGAGAAGAATGGGTGTAAGCATATGTTGTTTCCAATAGAAGACAAAGCAGTCAAAGAGGAAGCTATTCCAAGTATACTTCTCATGATTGGGAAGGAACTTTTGAAAGAAGTCAAGAAGGAACATGATATGCAGTTTAATGTTGTAGGTAAACCAAGAGTCATTCTCACAAGAACTTCTATGAATGATTTTCCTTTAGAAGTTCAAAAGTTATTGGATGAGTTCATTGACATTGTGGTGTATTAGTTACCTCACTCCTTACTGCCCATCAGGAGTATCTGTCATCATATCGACCTTATTCCAAGAGAAAATGTTCCAAATAAAGCAATGTACAGATTGACACCTCAAGAGAATGAAGAGGTCAAGAATCAAGTCCAAGAGTTGTTGGATAAAGGTTTGATTAGAGAAATTTTTAGCCCGTATTCCATACCAACTTTGTTGAGTTCAAAGAAGGATGGAAGTTGGAGAATGTGCACATATTAAAGAGCCATTAACAAAATACACATCAGGTATAGATTTGCTTTACCCATAATGGATGATTTAATGGATTTCTTTAGCGGAGCTAGTTATTTTTCCAAGATAGACTTCAAGATTGGTTATCATTAGATAAGAATGAGAGAGGGATATGAATGGAAGACAACATTCAAGACAAATGAAGGAGTGTATGAATGGTTGGTTATGTCGTTTGGATTAACAATTGCCCCAAGTACGTTTATGAGGTTGATGAATGAAGTACTAAAAGATTATATTGGTAATTTTTTAATTGTTTATTTGGATGATATCTTAATCTTTAGTAAGAATGAAGAGGAGCATTTGAGACATTTGGAGATGGTGTTGAGGAGATTGCAATAGGAGAAGTTGTTGGTGAATCTGAAGAAATTTTATTTCATGAAAACAAAACTTGTATATTTGGGATTTGTAATCTCTTCAAATGAATTGAAGATGGATATAGAGAAGACGAGGGCAATCAAAGATTGGACTTCTCCAAGAAGTGTATTTGAAGTAATAAGTTTTCATGGATTGACAAGTCTTTATAGGAAATTCATCAGGAATTTCAGTAGCATTCACACCTATACTGAACACCATAAAGAAAGAGCATAAATATTTTAATTGGAAAGAGGAGGCTGAGAAAGGATTTAGAGTGATAAAAGAAAAGATAACAAAACAACCTATTCTAGTTTTGCCATATTTTAAGAAGAAATTTTAGGTTAAGTGTGATGCTAGTGGAGTAGCCATTGAAACAGTTTTAAGCCAAGACAATAAGTTGGTTTCTTATTTCAGTGAGAAGATAAATGATGCTAAAAGGAAGTATTCCATGTATGATAAGGAATTTTAGGTTGTGATTCAAGCTTTAAATAAGTGGAGATATTATCCTATTTTGAAAGAGTTTGTTTTATATTTTGACAATCACGCATTGCAGTTTATAACCAGAGAAGAGAAATTGAACCAGAGACATGCCAAATGGGTAGAATTCATGAATGATTTTACTTTTGTTACTAAGCATATTAGTGGAAGTGCTAAAAAAGTTGCAGATACTTTGAGCAAAAGATGCTTGATCTTGCAAGAATTTCAAGTGGAGACCTTAAGATTTGAACACCTCAAGGAGATGTATCAGGAAGATCCATATTTCAAGGAAGCTTACGAAGCATGTGAGAACCCTTTTATAAGGGGAAAAATTAGTGGATGGAGTATCTGATCGAAACTGGGTTGTTGTTCAAAGGAAGTTGATTGTGTATCTCGAAATGCTCAATGAGGGATAACTTGTTGAAGGAAAAACATAGTGGAGGGTTGGCTGGACATTTTAGCCATGATAAAACATATGCACAATTGAGTTCTTCGTATTATTGGCCAGGAATGAGGACCAATGTAAATAAATTCATGGAAAAATGTATAATTTTCCTATATGCCAAAGGAAAGCATCAAAATATTGGATTATATCAACCATTTCCTATCCAAGACAAGCCATGGGATGCCATAATTATGGATTTTGTTCTGGGATTTCCAAGAACCCAGAGAAGAAATAATTGAATCTTCGTAGCGGCTGACATATTTTAAAATATGGCACATTTCATACCGTGTCATAACACCATCGATGTTACTCACATAACGAATTTGTTTTTCAAGGAAATTGTGAGATTGCATGGATTTCCAAAGAGTATAGTTTCAGACAGGGACACTAAATTTGTGGGACATTTTTGGAGAACCTTGTGGAAGAAATTGGGGACAAGTTTGTCTTTCAGTTCATCACATCATTCTCAAACATATGGAGAGGATGAGGCAGTGAATCGAAGTTTAGGGAATCTGTTGAGATGTTTGGTCACTAAACATGACAACCAGTGGGATCAAATTTTGCCCCAATAAGAGTTTGTGTATAATGACTCATTAAATAGGATCATTGGTAAAATTCCATTCCAGATTGTATATGGGATGCACGCAAGAGGAATTATAGAGTGAAGATATTTGGGATGAGATGAATTCTGAAGCACAGGAGTAGAGGACTTTGCTGCAGATATGCATAAGTTACATGATCAGATCAAGGGACAACTACAAAATAGTATCCAGAAGTACAAGAGCAGAGTAGACTAGAGAACAAGTGAGGTAAAATTTGAAATTGGAGATCATGTTTTAGCACATCCGAGGAAGGAGATATTTCTAAAAGGGAAATATAACAAGTTGAAGATGAAGAAAATAGGATCTTGTAAGATCCTTAGAAAATTTGTTGTGAATGCTTATGAGATTGAATTGCCAGAGGAAATTGGAATATCACTAATATTCAATGTAGTAGACTTGTACCCTTACCAGATAGATGATACAAAAGGGACATATAATGAGCAAGATATTCAATGGAGGAAGCAAATGCCCATAGCGGAGAAGCCACATATAGTGAAAATTCTGAATCAAAGGATTGCTAAGAGGACCATAAGGAAAATTTATTATGAGTATCTAGTTAAGTGGAAAGGCTATCCAACAGAAGATGTCAGTTGGATAACTGAGACTGATATCCAGAAGCATGGAAAGACAACCCATGAGCTCATGGAAAAGAGTCCATGATTTTTTTTTCCAGAGGAGTATGATGCAGGAGCATCGTCATCAACGTTCAATAAGGCAAGTGGAGGATAGTTCAACATAAAGCACACATGTTCAAAATGTTTTGGATCCAAAAGGAGATCCCGTTATTTACTATTTTTAAAGAATTGTATTTAAATATTTTTAATGTTTTGAGACAAGATACATTATATGATATCGCAAGAAATTTTAATTTATTAAATGCCTAAGGGATTGTATAGATATTGAGCATTGACTCATATATGGGTTGTAATTGTCCATTTATTTTAATAAGCCTTAGCGGTAGAATGCTTTAATTATGATGTGATAGCACTAGAGTAGTCGGTAAGAAGGTTCGAGAAGCCCCTCCTTGCATAAATATATGTAATCTATGCCCAAATGAGGCTCCTGAGAATTGTTATTTGTTGTTGTAGAGAGTCATTGAGAAATTTGTAAATACTTTGCGAAATGAATATAATAAAGGAGGATCGCTTTCAAATCTCTTCTTATGCTTACCTATGAGTAACCGGGTAATGTTGTGTTATTTACTTTATGTGTTTTATTTCATGTGTGTGCATTTCATGGTTAATTGAATGAACATGTAGTATTTTGTAAGTTTCAATTGTTTCTTTTCTGAGGCACTGGTGCAAGGAATGCATAATAGCCATGCAAGGAGTGTGAAGGTAGAGTCGTGTTCAGACTCAGAAGCTTAGGAGAGATAACTTGAAATTTCGTGAGTGAGTGAAAGGAGTGCACATATGCTTATCTAAGTATAAAATCTCAAGGAGACCCATGCAAGGTGTGCACAGGGACAACACTTAGTGAAGTGTTGAGAAAATCTAAAGAAGATGAGTGTAAAGAGTGCATGCGAAGATTTCCTAAAAATATTCAAAGTTTCAATGAAGCACAAGGTGTGCACAGAAGCCCAAGTCACCTTGAGTGTAAAATATTAGGAGAAAGAGAGACCAAAAGTATTTGAAGGGAGACTCCTTTTCAATTTCAAGGTCGAAGTGGACAAGATTTGCCTGAGGAGAAGCATAACTTTCCTAGCCGTCAGATCTAGGAAAGTAGTGTGGGTGATAAACCCTGAAGTCCTTCGGACTTCACGCATTCAGAGGATTTCATGTAAGTGTCATGGAGGAGATGGATTTCCTAAATTCTTGGGATCCGGAGAATATTAGGATCATTCATTTGATAGGACACATGTCTGAAGATCCAGTGTAGTTCGGAAGTCTGGTTATCTAGAAGAGTTGGAGTGTGATCATGGAAGTGTGCAAACTTCCCAAAGCTTTGAAGTCCAGAGTGCGAAGTGTAGATCCATTGTTGATCAGAGGCAAGTGCCAGTCATTCAATATATTAGTTCGAAGTTCGCACATTTAGGATAATTGTGCATTGGAGCGGGTAACTCCCCGAAGCTCGAAGTCCCAAATTCCTCGCTGAAGTGGAAATTTAACCCATGGTTTTTTCTTGGGGTCACGTGGAAGACTCCGTTAGAGTGTTAGGACCCTCGCTAACTTGATATTGCACGTAGGCAAGAGAAATAAGGCATTTGCTATAAGGTTTTGAGGGTTTAGAGAGGACCCAAGAGATGATTCGACTCCTTACTAAGAATGAGCCTAGAGCGAAAGGGCGTGTGAACCTCTTGTATTCCTTGCTAAAGTGGAAAGTTAACCCACAATTTTGGCCTAGGGTCACGTGGAAGACTACGTTGGAGTGTTAGGACTCTCACAAACTTGAAATTATGCATAGGGAAGATAAATAAGGCATGTGCTATAAGATTTTGAGGGTTTAGATAGGATCTGAGAGCTAATTCGACTCCTTACTAAGAACGATCCTAGACCAAGAGGTTGTGAAAACCCTAAGAGGTGGTGGGGGTTTGCATCAAGCTTGTTGTATCATTTGTTTGGGAATACAATGGTAATATAAGTAATTGGTATATGTTATTTTATTTGGAGCAGGAGGGATGCTTGCAATGAAACATGATGATTTTTTATAGCATCACATGCTCATGCATACACTTGTAATTATTTTTATGGAGTTGGATTTTATCACATGCAAATGGGCATATGGTTGTAAGACTTATTTATCCATTCATACCCCTAGTTTAATGTTTCATTGATAGACCTAGGTGATGGGGGGGAATTTTGTATTTTGATATACTAAGTTTATAAAGTTTGAGGGGGTTTAGGTGTTTATCCCAAGTCAATTTTAAAGGGGGGGATGTTGGGTTAATATTGACTAGGTCATGAGTTGTTAAGATAACCTTGATTCAATCATTGTTGAGTTTACCATTGGTGGTTTACGACCCTATGGTATTGGGTAACCCATGGTATTTGATGTGAATCTTTGCATGTCTTTGTATGGATATTTCCATGCTATGGATGTCTTTGCATGACTATCTCCACCCCATATATATTAGGTGATGGTTTTCATAATTAACAGTTTTTAAGGTTAATCTCTACTGTCCATTTATGTGTATACATTATTGTTGTGCTATTTCTCTCTCCATTTTAAACAGTAAAATAGGGAGATGAGGTTGTGCTTGCTCAATTTTCATGAGGAAGAGTATGTAGAAAGGCGAAGAACTTGTTGATTATTCGACAGATCTTTTGAAAGGGGTAGGTTCAAAGTAAATATTTACAATATTTGTACCTCCACAACCTTTCTTGAAAAAAATAAATTTATTTGTTTTCTCTTTGTTGAAAACTTTATATCTACTCATGATTGTCTCCCTCTACACTATCTTTTCAAAATTATTAAAGGGAGGGTGTTGAAACCGATTTCCTCCTTTGACAGAAATGGAAAAGGGTTACTTCAGTGCCCCTTATTAGGGTTGGAATTTGACAAATAGAGTTTAAATTTCTTATTATCCATCCTAAAAATAGGTAAATGGTGAAATGTGCTTAATTATTTCAGTGAAAATTTCTGATTTTCTCTCCTACAATATTGGTAAATGGTAAATTTTGTTTGATTATTTCAGTAAAATTGCCACTTTGACAATTGGATCTGATATAAAATTCATCTATGTCTCCTCTACAGTCAATATTTCCAAAATTATTAAATGGGGGAACATTTAACATAACTCTTTCCAAAATACCAAAAGTTCTTCCAAAGAAGGATTGGTGTAATAGGACAAGAGTAAATGACATTATACATGGGCATTGGTTCACTATTTTTTTTTACTGACAATGATATTCTCTACATATGAAGGATTGGTTAGTCCTTTTCAACATGTCTAAGAATAATGAATAATTGAGTGTCATATTCTAAAAACGTAGCTATAGTTTACATGTTAGCCACAACCACCACATTCCCTAAGCCAACATCCTAGTTTTGAGGAGCAGTCCATGGACCCATAGATGTAGGCCCCATAACCTAATAGGGACCAAACCCATGTATAATAGGTGTTCTACACACTCTAAACTTATGTTTTTTACCTATTACTAGTCCAAAGGTAGAGCCATCCATCTCACACTCATTCTGTTCATGGAAATCAAGAGGATACAAACCATATGGTCGATGCACATCATTTGAAGACTCTAATGGAAGTATAGGAAGGGATCAAAAGTGGGTTATGTGTTAACTAAAATCATGAAGCTCCTGGAAAGAAAAATTTGGGTGACTAAAAGATAAAAAACAAGAGACCTCAAGTTGTAAGACAAAAGGAGAATACACTAAATTTGGTAGGAAAGAGCGATGTTGGAGGAAATCCAACACTATTGGAAATATGCTCAGGTGGGAATTTCATGTATGTATATCTCAAAATCCTCTTTGGGGAGATAAATTGACCAAATTGGAAACCGATTATAAGGTATACTCCTGATTTTAATATCTTAGCAAAAGTTTGGATCAATTTCATCTTTAGGAAGTTTAAGGATATCAAGATAATTGAATCAAGCATTAATTTTGGAGAAAACATCGAGAGTTGGTGTCTTTACGGTCCCCGTGGGTAAAAATTACAGATATCCCAATTGAGTTGTGGAAAAATAACATACTAATAAGCAATGGGACATTTTGAGTGAGTTGATTTTCTTTGACCCAAATCGTTGTGTAACTTCTCACAAAATTGTAGTTAAAATGTGTGTTGAGATGGATCTTATGATTGGTCTTCCAAACTCAGTAGAAATTTAATATGAAGGGTGGATTTTATTACAACCTCTAGATTATCAAAATATCCCTTTTTACTACCATTGGTGTCATTAGTATGGACACTTAAAAAGAAGAATTTCCATTCAGGTAAAGGAAACAATCATTATTAATATCCAAGGAAAAGACCTCACATAGGTGAGATTCTCCTTTTGTGAATGATGGAATCAAAAGTTCCAATCTAAGAAAAAATGTAGAGGTGAAAGAACCCTTTGTCACACTTAAGGCAATTGATAATATCCAAAAAGTGAAGATCTATTCCAAGAATGGGAAATTGTAGTAGATTGGATTAAAGAAAGTGGTGTTGTGTTTGTGAATCAGGTGACTTGGGAAATTATCTCAGATAGAGGAACCACAAGTTCAATCTAGAACTAATTTAGCATAGTCTCTATAAATTCAAAATAATTCCATCAAATAAGTAATGGAACTATATCAAGTCAGAAGGGATTATTTGGTCAGGAAGTTAAAAGATAGAGGTAGGATTGATATTTTTTCTTATCCTAAGGTAAGTGATGGGAGGGTGTTACCAAAGAAGTTTAATCTAGGTGGATATTGGTGGAAACCCACCTATTCCAACTAGCTCACATAAATTTTTCATTTTGGCAGTTTTTTTTTAGCTTTTTGAGTCCTAAACTTCCAGGGCTATTTTGAGGCCCTAAAAAACATTTTTTGGGCTCGCCACAGTCACGCTGTAGACAAAGTCAGAGTGTGATAAAAACATGTGTATTCCTCAGATATAGCTTTCCAATGGGATATCATGCGCCTAAAACATAGATCATATGCAAAAGTTACGACCCCAAGAAGTTGATGTACCAACTTACACCATCGGGGCCCACATGACTTTTGGTGCTTCATCTCCTAGGGTTATGTTTTTTTATGTCTAGGGTTTTCTGTTTAATTGTTGATTATCAAAAGGCTTGGAGGCCTCATTTTAATGTGCCTAGGAGGATGCGCGTAGCCACCACATCTCTTCTCAGAGATTAGCTACCACCATTTGAGAAAGATTGTTTTCATTATGCATTTTACAATTTCAGTAGATTTCTTTATTGAATAGAAGTCAAGTTTCATTGTATCTATGTTATTGTTCATTTTATATATGTGCTAATGTTATAAATTTTTGTTTCATTTTGTTCTGCTCATAAATTTAGATCAGTGGTATCAGAGCGGTTTTATCTTCCTTTGTTTCTATGGGCATGTCCCCAATGAGGTCATGGTATAAGTAGTTAGGACTTGAACCGGTTGAGCCTTTGCAATATTAGATTGACCGAACTTTATGGTCACCCATGGGGGAATACAAGAGAGATGATGGGGTAGGAGATCCCTTTAAACTGCTTCTCAAGGAATCCCTCACGTGACAGAAGAACAAGATGATGTATAATTTTGCACAAATCCTTTGACGAATTCCAACAGGTGACACATCTTCCTCAAGCGGAGGCATCGCCCCCTTCAATATATCAATTTTGATATTCCTATATTTGAAAGTTAGATAGATGGAAATGTTGTAGATCAATGGTTAAACCTTCTAGAAGGGTAATTTTTTTTCCATAACTTTTCCGATAGAGAAAAGATTACAATTGCACTCCTTAAGGTTGTCCCCCATGTCAAAGATTAGTGGGAGAGTTTCTGTGAGGAAAAGGCAACTGAGGAATATTCATTATTTGTAGTCACACCCACCTGGGTTTCATTTAGGGATGCGATTAAGGAAAAATACTACTTGGGATTTATGATGAATTATATACAATATGAATCAAATTGCGGTAGGAAAGGGACCAAATAGTGCCAGAGTTCATCAATGTCTTCCATACCTTGCACACCAAGCTGGGTATCAAAGAATCTAAGCGACATCTAGTTCTCAAGTACCGTGGCAGTATGCATAGAAACATCTAGAAAAAAATGGAGTTTCTAGACATATCATCCTTAGGTGTGGCCTATTGATATGCTTTCAAAATTGAGCAGAAGCTTAAAAAAAAGATGCAATAGTTTAGGTTTGTGAACCACTCACAATAGAAGTAGGGAAAAGGAATCCCAAAACCATAGAGGAAAGGACAAAGAAAGGATGGAAAGTATTAGGACAACCATTCTAAGCCGCAAGATGGTGGGAAGACAAAGAAAGACATTGGGTAGTGGTGTGAGTTCCATAAGAGCCCTTGGAATAAAACCGTTGAATGGCACTCAGAGTAGTCATTGGTGGCCAAGTTGAAAGCCTCTGAATCATATGTGGGTTCTGACTCTGATTCAGAACGAGAAAAAGGGAGACAAATCATTGACGTAGAACCCTGTTCCACTATTTCTACCACCAAGATCCAGCCCGGGGAACCTGATGAACTAGAGGAAGGTAAGTGCCTCTTTCATTCATAGATGTGGGTGAAGGGTACTCCATTTCACTTCATCGTTTATATCGGTAGCCAAAATAATCATATCAGCAAAGTTCATCAAGTGGTTGGCTCTTCCAACAAAATTGCACCCACAATCGTACACCATCGGATGGCTCCACCAACGGAGAGATCTCCGTGTCATCCAATAGTGCCTCATGCCCTATGACATCAAGCCCTTAAAAGATGAGGTATTGTGTGATGTTTACCCCCTTGAAGTTTTTGATGTTCTTTTGGGCCAATCTTATTTATGGAAACGCCAGCTTGTATATGAGTCTAGGCCTAATAGTGTTATTATTACTTTGGACATGAAATTATACAGGATACCCGAGGTAGTACCACCTATTTCCATTTCTTTGATCTCTTCCAAGAAATGAAGGAAGGTCATCTCTCAGACTAGGGATTTTTTCTTCTTCATGATTCTCGCTCAAAGTGAACACGAGGTTGCAACCACATCCATGTCCTCCGCGACATGTCTCTCCATGCAACAAAAGCAAGTGGATAAGGTTGTGGAATAATACAAATCCATATTCTCCTCACCCACTGGGGTACCTCTTCACTGTTAGGTCAAGCATTAAATCGATATAGCCCCTGATGCTCCACTACCCAATGGGCTAGTCTATCACCACTCTTTGTCATAAAATGAGGAAATCAAGAGCTATATCCAAGAGATTCTTGAAAAGGGGCACATCCAACCAAGATCATAACCTTGTGGAAGCCCAATCATGCTTGTGCAGAAGAAATATGAGACTTGGTGAATCTACATTTATTACCGAGCCTTAAATAAAATCACAGTCAAGAATCGATACCCAATTCCCCAAATTGATGATCTCCTTGACTTGCTCAAGTGGGGAAAATACTTCAGTAATATTGATCTGAATTCCGGCTACCACTAGTTCCCAATAGAGTAGACTGATGTATGGAAGACTACCTTCAAGTCCAAAGATGGTCTTTTTGAATGGTTGCTCATGCCCTTTGGCTTGACAAATTCCCCAACAAATTTTATGAGTATGATGGAAAATATCTTACGGTTGTTAACTAATTAATTTTTGGTGGTGTGTATGGATGAGATCCTCAACTTGAAAAAGAGTTGGGAAAAACACTTGCAACATATTCAACAAGTTCTGCACACTCTGCGACAACACATGCTATATGCAAATTTGGAAAAATGCTCCTTTGGCATGAACAAGGTCCAATTCCTAGGCTACATTGTTTATGAACATGGGGTGCATGTCGATCCAGCGAAGATACAGGTCATTCGTGATTGTCTAGCACTAGCCACACTCACTAAGATTCGAAGCTTCTTAGGACTTGCTAATTTCTTTCGCAGGTTCTTGTTGGGATTCTCCCATATTGCACCGACCCTTAGCCAAGTGACCAGGGGAGGTGGAAATAATTTTTTTTTGTGGGGCTAGCCACAACATAAGGAATTCGATTATTTGAAGTAGTGCTTGTGATCACCCTGGTGCTCTCATAACCCAACCTACAACAACCTTTTTATATTGAGACAGATGCTTCAGAATATGTTGTGGGCATCCTTCTTACTCAACACAAACATCCTTTGGCCTATCATATTGAGACACTATCAGATACTGTCTGCAATTACCCCAATTACGAAAAATAAATGTAATCCATTGTACAAGACTTCTTCCATTGGAGGATTTATATTCTTGGGAAGGAGATAGTCATCCACACTAATCCTAAGCCTTTGTAGTTCATGCAAACATAAGGAAAATTGTAGAATGATCGCCATCAAAAGTGGTCCACATACTCATATTAGTTCCAACTCAACATCAAGTATAATATAGGGAGAACCAACCACATCACTGACTACCTCAGTCGACCTCTAGTTGAAACGCTAACCACGGTGCTACACTCCTATAGCCATGATACCTCCAAATGGCCCCAACTCTACGAGGGAGATCCTAACTTTGCCACTACGTACAATATGCCGGGAAAAAACACAATTGTCACTAATTTTCATCTTTAGGATGAGTTTTTTTGCCATATGGGCCATATCTGTGTCCCATAAAGCGAGCGATAAAAGATGATTTGGGAATCTCACTACAGTTGGGTGGCATGGCACTTCAATGTAGAAAAGACAATGGCAGTGTTGCAACAACATTTCTATTGATCAAAACTTTGATAGGATGTCAACAAGTATATTAGGTCATGCATGACCTATGCCATTTCCAAACTGGCCATTATGAAACAAGGAAAGTACACCCCTCTGCCTACTCCCAATAGGCCCTAGGAATCCATCTCGTTGGACTACATGTTGGGCCTTCCTTCAACCAAGTAGAGAAATGACTGTGTTTTTTTGGTTGATCAATAATCCAAGATTTCGATTTTGGCCTCCTGCAAGAAGAGAATCATAGTGGAGGCCACTGCCAAGCTCTTCTTTGAATGATTAAGGGTACATTTTGGGATACCGTAAACCATCATCTCATATTGGGACAACCGATTCCTCATCAAATTCTGGTCGAGCCTCTAGTCACTGTTGGACACAAAGCTCACCAAATTCATTGCCTTGCACCCCCAAATGGATGGCCAAACCCAGGTCATCAACATGATGATAGTGAATATCTTGTGCATGTACAATTCCAAGAATCTGTGCACATGTGATGAGAGTATTCTCTATTTTTTGCACAATTACAACATAGCCATACATAGCTTAATCGACCACAACCCCTTTTAGGTGGGGTTGGGATTTCAACCATTCGGTCCCATGGATGTTGCACTACCCATTGAATCCACACATGAAGAATCGTCCCATGCTCAAAACGAAGCCTACAAAGCCATCCAATTCATTGAACGAATCCAACCCATCTGCCAACAGGTTCATGTTATTTTACAGAAGTCCAATTCTAAGTACAATCATCTCCATGATCAACACCGAGTTCCACACAAGTTTAAGGTGGGAGATAAAGTTTGGTTGCACTTTTAGAAAGAATGCCTTATAGGACCCCATCAAAATCTTCATCCACTCTACTATGGACCTTACACCATCACCAAGGTTGTGGATGAAAATGCTTTTGAGCTCAGCATTCCCCCCTTTCTTGGCTTGCACCCACTATTTAATATGGACCTCTTTCAAATATACTTTCCACCATTATTGGATACCTTAGAGATAGTAGAACAATTGACACCAACAGAGCTCAACCATGAATGCATGGAACAGGCATCCACTAATCAGATCATGGACACACAGGTTAAGGGAAATCACCAACATAAGCTTCAACTTTATCGTGTTGCCAAAGTAGGGAAACTCCTGCACCAAGGAAAGTGGCTCATCCGAGGCCAAATTCACTAGAAATTTCCTCATATGATGGTGAAACTCAACGTAATCGATACCATTTCTTCCTAAGGGGGGAGGATTGATCCAGGTGGATATTGGTGGCCACCTACCTATTTCAAATGGATCACATACAATTTTCATATTGGCAGTTTTTTCTGGCTTTTCAGGTCCTAAAATTTCGGGGTCATTTTAAGGCCCTAAATAATGTTTTTTGGGATCTCCATAGTCACATTGTAAATAAAGTCAAAGTGCGATGAAAACATGTGTAGTCATATGATAGACCTTTTCGATAACCTATCACGTGCCTAAAATGAATATTGCATGCAAAAGTTACGACCCTGGGAAGTTGATGTAACAACTTACCCCATTGAGGCTCACATGACTTTTGGTGCTTCATCCCCTAGGGTTAGGTTTTTGGATGTCTAGGGTTTTCTGATTACTTATTGGTACTAAAAAGGCCTGGAGGCCTCATTGTAATGTGTTGAGACAGATCCACATAGCTTCCACATCTATTCTCAGAGATTAGCTACCACCATTCGAACAAGATTGTTTTCATTATTCATTTTATAGTTTCAATAGATTTATTTATTGAATAAAAGTCAAGTTTCATTGTATCTCTAGTATTGTTCACTGTATCACTGTGTTAATGTTATAAATTTATGTTTCATTTCATTATGCTCATAAATATGGATCAAATCTTGAATATAATGAGGTGAGACTTTTAAATGGACTAAATGAAGCTAAAATGGAGTTGAAGTATCACCTAATATCCTCTAAAGTGGTATCCAATGATTCTTGTGATTATGAGGTAGAAAGAATCATCTAGCTAGATGATGGTTACCTAAGAGGTGGGGCTCAACAAGGGAGGACTCAAAAAATATTTCATATTTCTAGCTAAGTAAAAGATTGAACATGAAGTGAAGGTAAGGTACAATCCTAGGGACCCTTATATCAAGGAATTCCTTGAAAAAGGTTAAGAACTGATTTTTATGTCTTTAAATATTTAACGAGTGGGTGCATAATACAGAAGGGTGCAATCCATATATTAATAATTACTCACAACATTAATGTTGTTTGTTTGTAGGAAATAATGCTGACTTCTAGTATAACCATTGATTCCTTCGAAAGTGTCCTTAAGGGTTGTAAGGGTTGATACAAAATGGATCATTATATAATTTTCATATATCTTTGTACTTTATGGGTGGAAAAAATGGAGCAATTGGCTTACAGGGCCCATTTTAGTGGTAGGTCCCAGTTTGGAAATTTGGGGTCCAAAACCTTCTATAACTAGTTTGAGGCATCAAACAACATTTTTGGGGGTCAACATTTTGCTATCATAACTCACAACCCTTTGGTGTTGTTATACACACTGAGATATTTCTAACAATTTGAAAAAAACCTTAATTGGAGCTTGTATGCAGACGTTATGCCTCCCTCAAGTTGACCTACCTTATTGACCACCATGGTACTAAGTTGTCTCCACATTAGTCCCCATTAATCACACATGTGGGGCTAGTCATGGGTAGAATTTCAATAATATTCTCAAATATCCAAAAACCTAATATTAATTGAGGGTTGAGGCATGCAAAAAACCTAACCCTAACCCTAGCCATATAAAATTATCAAGCTATGTTAAATACCAAGCCACTAGGAAGAGAAGGGGTTTCATTCTTTTGGTATTGTATTTGTTCCATAGTTGAGTAGAGAATATAGGAGTGGTATTTGAGAGAATAATAGAAGAGGTAGAATATTTTGTAGCATCCTTTTGGGCCATGGTGTCAAAGGAAACTCCATAGTGAGTGTCCCTTTATTTGTACTTTCATTTCATAACTAAATAAAAGAGAGAATATCATAGAGCTCACCTTCCAGATGGGTTTTTTCCCATATTGGGTTTCCCAGGTCACAACTTGTGTTCATCTATTTGGATGGTGTGTTGATTTTCTCATTCTTTCATTTTGAATTTTAGTTATTTCTTTAAATTTGTGAACTAAGATAGTAATAATAAATTTAGGATTTAAGGAAATAAATTTCATAATAGAAGATCTCAAAATATCCCAATATCTATTGTGATGAAATATTCTAGTGGAATATGCTTAACAAATTATTGATCATATTCATATCATAGATATTTTATTCGAGGTTTTTATGTGAAGTTGCAAGATCCAGAAATTGATTTGAGAAGGAATTAATAGAACCCTAGCCATGGTGGATGATTCTAGTTAGAAAAACCATTGGGATGTAGAAAAATAGATATTTGCAAGGATGTAAGAATGAGTAATTGGTATCTCTCGCAACATGGCCCTCCTCATGGTAGCTCTAGTGAACAATTTTGGACCTTTCGAGGAGGTTGGTGGCTATAACTTAGAAGTTGGATCGGATGAGAAATTGGGAGATATTGAAGACCTAGAAAAGTAGTTGGAAAAAGATTCTGAGAAAGAGAAACCAAGTTCTATTTCCACCACTCTTTCACAAAATCTGTTTGAAATGGAAGTGAAAGCGGAAATCAAGCCTTGCCAAGTTGAGATTGATGTTATTAAGTTGAATCATTTGTTGCAACAAATAGAAGTATATTTTAGTGTCTATAATGTACATTAAGAGTGAAAGATTTCATTTTCTGACTGAAGAGTGGAAGATACCCCCGTAGTGAGGGTGCTCTACCTGCTCCTCCTATAGGGGCTCCTCATTACCCCCTCACAATATATCCTACTATTGTAGCTCACCTTAGAAGTGGGTGCCACTCTGATGCAATCCCAATGTAGGTATCAATGATATCCTCATTAATATCTACCCAACCATTCTATACAATACCACAAAAAATCATGTCGAGTGTCATCATAGGTCTTCTATCTATGCACAAAGCTCTATTGTCAATCATCGTAGAATTTCTACTCTTTTTCAAATATCTACTATAAATCATTGTTTGACCTCTAGCTTTGGATCCAATTGGGGCCTTTGGGATTCCAACCTTGCCTCATCATGGAAACCATGTTTTTGACCCACTACCTTTGGCTTCCTTGGAGCCGCCATTGCTGATTCTGCTGCTACTCCCATGACCCTGCTCACCACTGGTATCTATCACCCCATCAACCCCACATATGCACACAGAAAAATGGTAGCCATCGTTAATATATCTAGACATGTAGCCAAAGTAGTAAAAACAATAAAAGAAAAGAAAAAAAAAATACAAGTTATTACCCATGGCACCCCACTACTTGCCAGAGGAGAGGAACATCCCTAGATCCCCTCTGTAATCCATCCCCACATAGGGAAACTAGAGGATAATCTACATAATTAACCACTACCATTCAAACAACTCACATGTGAAGTATCAACCCACTTCTCACCCACCCATGTGAGCTAGAACCTCTACCCACCACCTCATCCATGACTCCTAGCGCCCTCCTTCCTGGAGAAATAATTGCAGGTGTAAAAACACCATCCACTCATAGAAAACAAAATAGAGTACTAAGACAAAGGAAAATTACCCCTCCTCATGTGTGTGATAGTGCATTGACTAGGAAAACATCACCTCTCTCATTAGAGAGGCCCAGGCATACAAAGGCCCATGGATCACCTGCTCTACAAATAACTTCTAGCCATTTGTGATCATATAAGTGTTCCATATATCCACACCACCATTGTGGCCACTACCTACGTGGACAAGTCTTGGATTGTGATGCTCAAAATGGAACCCCCGTCCATTCCCTCTTGTCCAGTGCAGTACTAGGCCACAAGCTAATAATTGGTCCTCACACCCTCCATCGAAGGACTTAGCTTGGAATTCAATCCCTTGATTGGGCGCCTAGTCAAAAAATAGATATTGACGCAGGCACTTAGCTCCAATAACTATACCCACACCTTGAATTGGTTCTCATCCAAACACCACATCTCTATAAACTCTCTCAATAGATCCTCATTAGAGTGTAGCAGGGGGAACTCAAAATACTTGATTAAAATATAGTCATCTAGCTCAATCATCACTGCAGGGTCTTCCTTCACCTCTACACATAGGTCCTCATATTTCCACTCTCACCAATGAATGGGAATGGATTCCAACTGAATAAGTAACATCCAATTGAATAAGTATCTATAAAACTCAAATCCATGAAACATGTCAATTTTCATGGATTACTAGTTCAAGTAGTGTGCAAGTTCCAAAGATTCCCCCCTGGATAGTTGTGGAAGTTGCACAACTATACCTCACATTCTTGCACATTTATCATGAATGTTTAGTGAACAATCATGAGACACATTTTCATGATTTTCTAGTGAAACATCAAGAGACATATTCTCATGGATGTTCACTCCATAGCCACAATACTTGTGCAACATTCCCAAAAACAATCACACAACCATTCTGTGTAGATGTCTTTCTCACAATATGCATGGTTTTCCAATGAATAGTCATGAAAGAGATGCATGAATATTATTTTGAAATATGTGAAACCCATATGACACACCTGGAAAGGGTGTCATATGGGCCTAGGATCCTCAAAATCCCCTAATTGAATGGTTAAAATAAAACAAGTGGTCAAGACCTCTTACTCGAATCTTGTGGAATTTGAATTTGATCACTGGTATTCACATAGTATGCTCAAGAATTTTGTGGGATATAGAAGCTCAGGGACAACTTGGACACGCACAAATGAGGTGCCCTTATGGGCCCCATGACTTTTTATATGGTCCATTCACAAACTTCTTGAGTTTTATGTGAGAGATTAGTAGCTCTATTTACCATGAAATTTGGACCATTGGAATCTTGACATTTCCACCTTCAACGACATATGCTCCATTCATTTTCATCAAAATTCTCATCGAGGAGCCATTTCCCTTACCAAAGTTCAATAGACAAGTATGTGAGCTCACAAGCTCCATTTTTTACAATGTTTTCACTGCCATATTTCTTATCATGAGTACTTTCATGCTAGATATTTGGTTTCATGTGTGCAGGTATCCATCGGGAGACCATATTTTCTCCTTACTTTACATAACATGGACCTTCGTCCCATCCCTTCAGGTATACCTTTTCAAATTGGCATGTAGATACTCCCTCTTTGTATTTCACATTTTCTAGTGTTTCCCCTATTAATTTTCCTTGAAGATCTCTTTTTTTGGATTAGCAGGTAACTTTTCCCAGTTCCACATGCAGTCATTTACTATTTTCTAAAAACATTCCACCATCATGGTTTTCCTTGGTTCTATTAACCCTTTGAATTATTGGAACCCACTATTTCACCTAGATTGGGAGTTTGGATAGTTTTCATCTCAGAGAATGAGCCTCATACCTCTTTCTCTTCACAATGCCTGCCCTTTTACCCTTGGACTCATGAAAATTCAATTTTTTTATGGTTGGTTATGTTGAATACTTTACCACATTTTCATTATCCTCTTGTCTCCCCCAATATTACTAGACCACTTTCATTCCAATTCATCATTCATTCAACTGCTAAGAAGACCCAACCAAGCCCCCCCCTCCCTATTCAATTTCACTACCCTTGCCACACATGGAAAAGTTTTTTAGTCACATGTTAGGGGCATTGGTCTCCCTGTCTATAATGTATCCACTTTTTATATATTCTTTTATTCATTAATAATTTTAAAACACATTTTTTTATGATAGAAGCACCAATAGTTGTACCATCACATATGATGACATATCGTTCAAACCCAATGGTAGTATGAGTCACCCTTGGTTAGAGAATTTGAATTGAGTTACCTTTTCCTACAAATATTATAGTTTCTTTCAACACCTCCTATGTCCCAATACCCATCATTGTGATTCCTAGAGTTTCCTTCATCAACTATATATCCATTTTCATCCACTTATCCTCAATTCTAGGTGGGAAGATACTTAACATATCTAATTGTCCCCATGACATTAGATCATATTATGTTGAGTTTACTTTTTACCATCTGCATTATTAGTCATCATTTATGATCAACCCAAGAAAGGTCTTGAGTCTCGTCCTCATTGGATACCTTGTACATAATTATCAAAAACCTCCCCGATTATAGATTGGTACCTAGTTTATTCTTAGTTGATCTCACTAAGGGAAATTATATCCTTTTCTTTCATATCTTCATTCCTATCGACACCAACTCATGTTTTACAAGAATGTTGTGGTATATCTATTCCCATTCCTATTACTAATGGTGAACCCCATATGGGATAGGGAAAGTCATAATTTCTCTCTGATTCCATTAGCATCCGTGATGTTTGACATTAGATCATCATTGTTGGATGTAGACC
>ML844398.1:19996-37704 GCA_009831015.1 Picea engelmannii | reverse complement strand
AGAAAATAGAAGAAAAGAGAAACATGAGAGAAAGAATGGAAGAATTCTCATTAACTAAATGAATGAATGATAATTTACAGATGATATACTCTATATAACTCAACCAATACTCTATATACTCTATATAACTCAACCAATGCTCACTGAAGGAGGAGAATCCAATGATCTAGACACACACCATCAGTTACGGGAGTAAACTACCACCCAGTCTAGTCTCTCGGGCAGTTACGGGAGTGAACTGCCACCTAGTTGAGTTAACTAGTCTATCAGTCTTCAATTAACTGACTGAAATAGAGTGAAGTGAGGAGGAGATCATGGAATCATGGGTAATGCGCTAGTTTTGTGATGATCCCAAGGACAATGCACATTAGTTGGTGATTATCCCAATGTTGCATGGTGACAATCCCAATGTAGCATCTAGACTCCACTCAACCGATCAAACTAGAGAGAATATTCTCCCTAGAGGAATATTCTTCCTAAAATATAGGAGACTGAATAATGACTAATAAACATAGGAAAAACATAGGAAAAACATTATGAAAAAAAAATATTAGGTGTGTGTGAAGTAACTCCAACTTAGGGCGCATACATACGTGAGTTTTTCTCTGAGCA
Source organism: Picea engelmannii (assembly GCA_009831015.1). Taxonomy (NCBI): domain Eukaryota; kingdom Viridiplantae; phylum Streptophyta; class Pinopsida; order Pinales; family Pinaceae; genus Picea; species Picea engelmannii. Next base: position 37,092 of record ML844398.1, on the reverse strand, counting down.
GTCGTGTACACTATTTCTCTAGTATTTTTGGTTGAGTTTGGTTTTTGTTGGGTGATTTTTGTTGGTTTTTTAGGCTTCTTAGGTCCATTTGTTGATTGTTAAGTGACTACAGAGTGATAGGAATTCGCTTCATTGGTGAATTCTTTGGGGAAAATCCTTTATTGTCATTCTAATTTGTTGTCCTTGCACACTTGTTTGAGTAGTTACTTCCTGGTATCCTTCTTGGCTTGTCTCCTTTTTCTTGCAGTAGGGTCTTCCTGTGAGGTTGTTATTCAGTCCTTGCATTTTATTTTCATTATATCAAAAATACAAAAAAAAAATCTTTATTGCATTTCACTTATGGCATTTGCACTTTTGGCTACTTCACATTAGTTTTGGCATAGTAGGAAATATTGCACTTCATTGAAATTGTAGAGATTACATCTTAGAAACAACATTTAGAAGGATACCATCTCATTGAAAATCAAGACTAGTACTTAGTAGTGTTTTTACATTTGCTTCTTTTATACATGTTGATTCATAATATCATCATTTTCACAATCACACCTCTTGAGTAAGTAGAAGCCATTAAAATTAACATTGAATAATTAAAATTGATTAGAAACGATTTTATTTTTCAGGGTACACAAACAAGTATAGTACTTAGGGCCTTGGAATAGTATTTTATGAGTAAACTTCTCCAAGACTATAAAATTGAGCGTATGTGTCTGACCATGGAGTGGTGAGTGGTGTCCTCAAGAGGCTTCGCTCACACCGGAGTTAAGCATGAGGTCACATGAATTTGTTTGCAAAGATAACCCTTTAATACCTTCTTAGTGTCAGAGATATTTATGGGATTATATTCGTATTTGGGGGTCTTTCTAGTGCCTTTACCTCCTTGAGAGGTGGTTCTTTCAAGATTTATGGATTTTATACCCTTCCCATATGGTGGACCGGACTTTCAACTGCTCGCCTAAGCATTGGTTATATTGTGGTGACTCTAGTTGCTTGACATAGGTAACCACATAGGTTGCTTAGAGGGGTTATTCTGCAGGTACTCTGAGTCAGATAGGGATCGAACAACACACTGAATTTATGCAGAATTTCCTCTCCGAAGGGATTTGACTAACTGTGTTGTGAATCCTACGAGGGTACTTATAATTGATTATGACACCTCCACTCTATTGTTGCGGAGTCTCAGAACCCTCTTGGGCAAGGAATAACTACGTGTTCGAGAGGTCCCTTTCAGCTATCATATCTTATTTGTTTACATTGGCCTTTTGCTTTATTTAGGAGTGTTCTCTATGATTATTAGTCGACCTTATGATTTTGTATTTTATTTTGAGTTCTGAGTCATCTTGGAGCAATACCATCCTCCTCGTCGGTCTCTTCGTCTTTTGAAGTTTCTGCCATGTCTTGATCCTTTACTGAAGTCGTCTTCTAAAATGCGTAGATTCAGTAAGCATGGTGCATATATCTCCACTTCTTAGGCTCATGATCATCCTACTATGAGTACTGAGTCAGATATGAATGTCTTGGGAAGCCCTTTGACTCCCCTATCCTCTGTGATTAGTGGGGTCCCCTCGACTCCCTTGTCATCGGTAGTTTGGATGTTGGAGGTCCCTTATCTAGTGCTACCCAACCCATGAGCTTTGCTCGGCCCATGGGAACGAATCCTTTTGTATTCCTATATGGTATGTCGAATCATGATTCTCAATCAATACCTTCAGCCTCTAATCCTTTTTATTTTGGTATTCTTGGCATGACTTCACACTTCTCATCCTTCGTTTCGACTTATAATATGAATCCTAGTTTTGGGTATGGGGGCACGACGCCTCCTTATGTTCCTTTCTCGTTTGGTGGAGGTCATAATTTTGAAGCGACTCCTACAGTTGGAGTTTGGAATCCTCCTTCCTCTAGGCCTAATCCTATATTCAATGCTCTAGGATGGAGTGCTCAAATGGGAGGTCAATTTACTTCCTATATTATGTTTGGCATTCCCTCTTCCTCCATGTCGATTCTAATGAACACTTTTATTATGGTGAACCCCCTAAAGTCCTCTAGTGTTCCATCTGGAGGCATTCAGTTTTACGGTATGGGAAACCCCTAGCATGAAGTTCTTTCGTATGGGGGAAACATATATAATCCTTATCATGTCGCTTATGGGGGTATGGTTCCCTTACAACCTTTCATGAATCAGGTGGGAGGAGGATATTATCTTGTCGGTTAAGGTCGTGGTGTTTACCAGAACCCTGGTTGGCCCGCAATTTCTCAAACCCAATTTTTCCCAGGAGCATGGGCTCAGACGCCGCAACCTCAACTCCCTTTTATGGCCATGTTGAATCTGCCAGACTTGTCTAAATTAATGAATGACCATATGTGTCACGATCCATCATGGCCCCCGGTCCCCACCAAAATTCCTTCTGACATTCCAAAGTTTTAAGGAAATAATGGTGAAGACTTGGGTGATCATGTGAATAATTTTCACCTATGGTGCTCATCTAACTCCCTTAATGACAATTATATTCATTTGAGGTTATTTCAACACACCCTCGTCGGGGTCGCCGTGAAGTGGTACATTGATCTACCTGGGGGAACCTATGGAACTTTTAGTCTGATGGTCTTGGTTTTTCTCAATCAATTTCAACTACCAGTTCGTTACGATGCTAGCATAGAAATCTTGTCGACTCTTCAAAAAGATAAAGCCACCCATATTTCTGATCATATTCAAGAGTGGTGTAGATGGAAGAGGTTGATTAAATTATTCATTCCTTCAGAGTTTCTGTTGGAATGGTTCCTCAAGTATTTGTATCCTTACATTTAGAAGGATGTTTCTACATCTGGAGTGACAACTGAGGAAGAAGCCATCTTCAAAGCCCGAAAATTGGACCTTATATATACTCAATCTGGGATGCTTTAAGAAATTCTCCCTGATCCACCTTGGTCAAATTATGATCCTAGACAAAGGCTCGAGCCTCATGTCGATGGCATCATAGGCTCTGCAAATGATAAGACTACAGACCAGGTGATGAACCAGCTCAAATATTTGTCTCTTAACCATTATGTAGAAGGACAAGCTAAGGCTTCGTCCTCCACCACCCCATTGATGGATGTGCATTCTATATAGTCATCATCAAACCCAAATGGTAACTGGCAATTGGGAGGGAACAAGAGAAAAGGACGTGGTAATAATCGTAAGGGTGGGAAGAATAATAATAACAAATCCAAGGATGACAATAATAATGATAAATCGAATAATAATGTTGGTGAGGGAAAGAAAGAAAAGTAGAAGGTGAAGTTTCCTTGTAAACTTTGTAAATATGATCACCTTACCCACTTGTGCCCCAAAATCGAGGAAGCCTTGAGGCTCATTGCGCAACAGCCTGCTGTTTTGATGAACTCATTTCCACATAACCTAAATATGGCCTCGGTGACCTTGAACACTGAAAATGCATCGAGCAGGAGTCAAAATCCTTCGGCACATGTTGGTGGTCATATTTGCCACAATATGGTCATATCTTAGATTGATGTACCACTCGATATAGTGATTACAATTATTCACAGACTATTTTAGGTCCAAAGATCCTCCCCCTCCAGAAACACCTTTGAATATCAATAAGTCAGAACCTCTGCCTCGTATTCTGAAAGGAGTACTTAAGCGCTATGCCCACAATCCTAATGCCAGAGGTGCCCAAAATTACTCGATTGTCAAGGATTCGGGCCAAACCCCATGCATGATGTCAATTTTGGAGGTGCTCCAGATGTGTCCTTCACAGAGGAATGCCTTGCTATATAAATTATTATATCTCAACCCATGTGGCTCAAAGGTTATCAAGTTTGATGTCACGGACGTTAATCCTCACTTACCTTACTACGTGGCCTTTCAAATCCATGTGGAGTACACAAAAGTTACCATCAAACATATTGTAATTGATGAAGGTGCTTCGACATTTGTGATGTCTCTAGCTTGTTGGAAAGCCATTGACTCTCCGCCCCTGTCTCAATCCATTGGAACAGAGAGGACCTCCTTCATCTCAATTTCTTGTTCTTTGTACTTGATTAGTCTGACACTCAAGCATTGTAAGACTGGGAGAGATTTAATCGGAGGCTCCATTAACTTATTCACTTGACCTAGGATCATACTTGAAACATGCAAAATCTTTGTTTCATACACTTGGTCTTGCTTTGCATGTCGCTTAACTATGTCACGTAAATCAGAGAAATCTTATGGTGGGCCAAACTCTAGCAAGTCGATATTCCTCATTTCCTGATTGATTTTATCCCAACTTTTCTCACATTCTTTCCATCTTTCCTGGATTTTTCGTCGGGGTTCCTGGACCATGCTTACCTAGTGTTTGGTTTCCTTCCTTATTCGGGCGATGTTGTTGTCTATCAACATTTGGATTCCATGCTCTTGTGTATCTTGACCCTTCTGCACTTCTCTGATGTATTATATCCATTCCAAGGATTAATGTGCCTTCTCATGCCATCGTTGCATGTATTTATAGGTTTCCATCCCCATAAGGGTATCTTCTTGGAAATTAGCTATGTGAGTGGTGAAGAGGTATCTCTCCCTTGTGAATTGTGCATACATCTCTCGGAACTCACACTTCAAGAGCACCACCTCCTGTGTTGAATTTTGGTAATACTCTGCTTGATTTCGCAGATGGTCCAGTTCTTTCTTCATGGAGGCTACCTCCCTTTCATCCTTTTTTGCCCTGTCTAAAGCGGCATCAGTTATGTTCATCCCTGCTCTGATTAGCTCAGTCATCTTAGCACTTTCTGTGTCAAATAGTGTATCCTTTGTGGTTATGAACAGTGTGCTATCGAGCGTGAGCTTCCTTTTCTTGATTGTTCTTCTCATCATAGCTTTCCTTTTCTTGTCATAAGAAATTGCTTGTATGTCGTCAATTTCGTCTACTAGTTCAAGAATCTATTGATCTCCCTAGAGCAGAGTATTGCCTAGGCTTCCCATCATATAGAGTTGTTCCATGTAAGGCTCTCTTAGTTCCTTAGCAGGGAAATTTCCTTTATTTTTTGGTGACTTGGCATTTTGTTGCTCCTTGTCGGTTGAAGGAGTCTTTATTATAGATGGAGAAGTAGGCGAAGGATCGATATTGGCTAAGAGTTCGGTCATTGGGATGTTGATTTTTGGTTGCCTCGTTCCTTTTTCTTGTTCACTTGTATCCAAGTCGTTCTTAGAGCTATCATCCTGAGGTTGTGTTCCCAGTTGATTGAGAAACACAATGTCAAGAGTGATCCTAGTCTCATGGTCGCCTTCCTAGGGATTTCAAACCAAAGCATCGGAAGTTGGAGAATATGTTTCCCATGGTTCCTCCTCCCGTGTCATTGGTACGGAGTTATGCATGAATTTTTTAAACCTTCATCATCGTTATATATGTTGATTAAATCTATGAGGACATTAGGCATGTCAGTCTGACTCGATGCTCTTGCTAACCTTCTAAGATGTAGTAGTCACCGGCAATCCTACATGTGGTGACATAGGGCTGGTGTTTTCTTGATCAGCACTCTCTTCTGGTGGGATTGTCTTTGAATTATTTAGTTATGCCTCCTCATTTGTATCGGCTGGGGTAATTCTCAAAGGTCCTGTAAAATTATTAAGTGGGGGATCTTCCCCTAATCTTTGCATAGCTCTATCGTCTTCTTCTAGTAATAAAATCCCCCTTCTTTGTGCCTCAGCCACTTTTGCTACTCGGTTTTCTTCTCTGACACTAATGACTTCTTGAGTTGCATGCTCTATAGTCTCAACCTGTTCATCCATGGTCATTTCTTTGAATTTGGTCATATTTGGGTTAGCCCTTCTATAGAGCACTTCCTCTCAGTCCTACGTACTTTTGATAAAGATCTCATCTTTGAAGCTATCATGAGCATATGACCAACATGAGGACACCTGTGATGTGTGTTGGAGTACCAGGCCTTTTGGATCATGCTTATGAAAATGACTTGTGGGGAACCGATACTCAAGCTAACTCAATCCCTCTTGTTTCTCCTGTGTAGTGTCTTTTACCATGTAAAACTTGATATGAAAACCATAAGATATGAAATCCCTCTTCTTATCCTTTACCAAAGAGGAATTATAGCCTCGTATAATGGTCTAGTAACAAATTTCCCCCAATATGAGATGGTCTAGGACATGAACGGGGAGTAGGTGTGGTGCGCCAGTAGCCCTGAATACTCTGATATAAGTGTGTGTTTCTTCAAAATACCAGTGGGCCACTTTGGAACTCATCCTTTTGGTTGCCACTAAAAGCCTTGGGCATTCTTTTCTAAATATAATGAAGTGCACTTGGGCTATGAACTCATCACATATCAGGGTGTAAAAACATTTGTACCTATTTTCCCACAAAATTCTAAAATAAACATGCATGGGTAACTCAGCAACGTGCCAGCTTAAATTCATACCTCCGAAAACATTTCTTGCATGGACTACGTCCAACATGTAATATTCCATGTAGAAAATTGATGTTTCTCCATCTTTTGGTGTGTGGAATTGTAGGATTTTGATACTCATCACCTTGGAAATTATGGCTCCCGAATTAAAACTACTCCCAGAGATCGCCACAGTATATGCTAAGGCATCCACACCTCTAAAAACTTTGAGCAATATTTTTCCCTGTACATGCGACAAATTAAAGCCATTAAATGCATATAATGCTCTTTGAGGTTTACCATGTTGTACCAGCCATTTCTCCTATTTTTGAACTTCTTATCTTCTTTCCATCAAGAAGCCAGTAATGTGTTGGTGTCATGGAACTCATAAAACCTGACCACAAATTATGTATTCAGTCTCTCCTCTAGGTCTCTGCGTTTGTAGTATTTTTGTACCTCTATTGGAAAAAATACACCAACACATTCGCCCTCCTCATTATTGAACGTGCATTTCATCGCGTTTGTGTGGTCAATTATCCATCCTAGGGTTTCGATGCAGGGTAGAACTAGGGTTCAGCAGGCCACCATATGTAAGTATGATCGCCTAATGTTCGGGAAAACATGGTTAACTAATATCTTGACGTATGGTTCGCTGTGAGGTGTAAACTCTGGGTAATATTCTTGATCTATTTTGTTAAAAATATCCTCCCAATGTGGGAGCATTACTTTAGATCCAGTGCTCGCCTCTGTGTCCACGAAAGTTGGAGGCTAGGTAAAGTTTTTCTTAGTGGAAGTTCAGATAACTGACTCTATCTTTGAAACAAAATCAAAGACCCTTCATCGATCTCCAATTCTTTCATTTTGGGCGTTCTTGGTGAGCGCCTGGTTGTCAGATTTTGCAGAGGAATTTTCTTGCACAAAATGAAATATTAAGCTACAAGCCAACTGAGACAAGTGTTATTTGAAGCAGTCAAAAAATCTAAACAATAAAGATCATGCTTACCTTTTCCTAACAGGAATTAACCTAGGCTTACTCATAATTGAAGTGGTGTAATGACCTGTTACCTCTTTGATTCTCTCTCTTGCGCCTTCATCTGCTTGGGAGATCAGTGGTTTGAAAATGGAATACTATGATTGGGAACAAACTTTGAAAATTTAAAACATACCTACCTTGCCGCATTGAGTCTTGTTGGGATAAATATATGTACTATTAATTCCCACATTTAATTATCAACCGAGGCTCGTAATCTTCGAGGTGTAGGTGCAGGAAACACAGGATCAGAGCCTAGGTTAACCTAATCAAAATATGGAAAAACAATATTCAAACCCACACTGCAGGAAATTAACACTAAGGATTCATCACTGGGACACAAGAATAATGTAGTGTTATAAAGGTTTAGATCACGGTCTTTCATGCACTCAGGGTGATGTTCGTGTGATTAGTCATGAGTAGCTTACTTAAGTTTCCTGTCCTTCATTGGATTCTAGTAGTGATTAAAAAGATAATCAAATGGCTAAAAACTCGGTAATAGGAAATGAGATCTAAACTCAAACTTTGTCCTTAATCAAATGCATCGATCACAATGAGCAAGCAAGGAAAGAAATGAAACTGAATGAGAAAGAATGGTAATGCATAAATACAAAGTGGAAATAAGTGGAATCTTGGATTGATGTTCATTTAATTATGGCACTTGAGAGCATTCGACCAAACAAGGAATGATATCAAATCATGAAGGATATAAGAAATGAGTGGAAAGGTGTTCTATAGTAAGAATAATAAGAAGCGAAACACACATAGATTTTTGAATAATAAATGCACTTTAAAATATATGTTTTTGTGTTTTAATGTATACATGTAAATGTAAATGTTCAAACAAATACTAAAGCTTTGTTTTAATATGTTTTGACACAGTTGAAACGAAGGTGTAATGAATGGATTGGGATGTATATTTGAAAAGGAAATTTGATCAATGAATCAAAGAAAGTAAAAAAGGAATTCAATGGTAGATGTGTAGATAATGGAATAGGCGTGAAGATCTTTGGTTTAAAAGAATGTGTTGGATGAAAAATAGATACCGGAAACAGAGTACTCTTTATGAGGATTGAATGTGGGAATGTGTGTGTTTATGAAAGTGATTGGAGGTAGTTTGAGAGCTATTTGGAAAGTGTATCTTTGTATCAATTTTAGCAACAAAGAATTAGTAGAGTGATTGAATAAGAAAAGAAAAAATTAAGGCGATGTGTGAAGCAATTGAACTGTTGGTCAAGTAGTCATTAAATTCAGAGATAGAGTAGCATGAAAAACTCATAAATTGAAATCATATAGGAGGAGACTAACTAAATCAAAGGCAATGTACCAATGCCTTAAGTGAGAGAGTGTTGATTTGAGTTTTATCTATTACTAATCAATTTGCAGAATACAAACTAATTGCATAATGCAAACACACAATATATGTCTTTCAAACTAAACAATAATGAAAGAAGAAAAGAAACTAAATGTAATGTTGATATACAAAGAAAATAAAATATAGCAACACTTACCACTCTGAGGGGCCCTTCCCAGGAGGTTAGTGTTGCTAAAATGAGTCAGATCAAATGGATATGGTGTCCAATGTTGCAGCAACAATCAATTCTTCATTGAGATCAAAACTATGTTTTTACATGGCTAACAACTCCTTAAAGCTTTCACAAGAATAAATCTCTCATTTACAAAATCTTCATGAAACTAATGGCTCTTTCTAACATCCCTATGAGGATTATTTATACATAAAATCCATGGAGGAATGGATGAAACTGAATCCCCAAACTCAGAAAACATTTTTTTCAATTTTAGGATAAATCCCAAAAATCTGGGTTTTTCATCAATTTCGGCAGATTCGAGTTAGAGATCCACCCATATATTCTACACCATTTCTAATTTTGGAAAAGTGTCTGTGTATTACTCAATTTTTCACATTCTAGACAAAACCCATATCGTATAAATTCTAGATATGATACCATCTGCACGAAAATCGAGGTGCAAGTTGGTAGTTTGAGATTTTTGCTCATTTTTGCAGAATCATTCCCCATGAGTTGGAGGTCCACACATGTGAACTGATTGAATTCTGACACCCATGTGCACATGTAAACATTATTCTGTACAAAACCCATTCCCCCTCTTTTCTTCTAGAAACATTTCAAATTTTCGAATTATTTCTAGTACCGAACGGTTGTTGATGCTAGTACCGGATGAGCACGGCATTGGTACCGGACGGGTGCATAATTGGTACCGGATGAGATGAGTATCGGATGACATGGAGTGTGAGTACCATATATCATGGAGTGTGGGTATCAGATGACTGTTCAGGTACTGATTGATTGTAGAACCTTCTAGTACCGAATGACTTGGAGTACCAGATGACCTCCAGTGCGGGTACCGGATGACTTCCTATGCGGGAACATATTGTTTGGACATAGAAACATAGGATTAAGACATCATCATCAAAACTATTGTATAATTTTCCTTTAATCACTATAAATATGGAAAATTATATATTAACCACATAGGATGAATAAGAGGAGATAATGGAGGTTTATGGTGTAATTAGGGATATATTATGGATGAAATGCAGGGAGAAGGTGTAATGATGAGTGTATTTGTATGTCGGAAAATATGAAAAAATTGGGGCCTAACAAGTCTTAAATTCATTAGTATAGATATGATCTATACAATATATAACAGAATCCACATCATGCTCAGTATTAAATGCAACGCAGGCTGGCAGTGCAGGAGCGTGTTACTTTTAAAGTTCATCGACGAATTCAAATTTTTTAAAGTTGATCGGTACACGACGTCATTTTATCAGTTACGTGAAGTTCTTAATTTTCTAACAAATCCCAAACCTCGTCCTTCACTTAGCTAGAGGTGTCTCCTCAAATCACCCGAGCATTCTTCGCACTTCAACGGAACTAGTTGTTGATTAAGGTTGGTTGTCATTGATGTCAACCCTTGAAGAAAGCCCCGTAGCACAAAGGTTGGGTAATGGAACCAATATTTTTTTATGTAAATATGACCCGTTATTGTCTTTTCATGTTTTATAATAAGTAGAAATGGATTAACTCCAAAGTGGTCCCCTTATGGTGAAAGCCCTCATGGGAAGATGCTTTGTGGATTGAGTTATCCTAGAAGTATGGTTAGAGAACCCATGCTTATTTGTGGGATAATGAGATGAATGTCAATGAATTTTTTAGTGAAACTATCCTATATGGATAGTTCTTTTCATTCCATTTCCGGTGGTATGTGGAACGTCACATAACTCCTCACAGTTAGAGAGTTATGGACATGAGAAGTTGGAGAACCCAGGTTTGGGTAATGGACCCAAGTTTGTTTGATGGATAATGGTATGAGTTTTGACATATTTTCAGGTAATACTATTCTATATGGATGGTACATGTCATTCCATTTCTGGTGGTATGTGTAACGTCACATAACTCATCATGGTTTGAGAGTTATGGGCTTACGAAGTTGGAGGACCCTCTTACGTCATCTAGAAGCTCCAAAAGGTCAAAGTAGTCAAAGTGGTTTACAAGATTTTAGACGGTAAATAATAAATTGAATTGATGAGTGTACTATAATTCAAAGTGAATACAAAGTAAATTATTTAAATAATAAATTTAATGGAGAAATTAGAAGTAGGTTAACCCTAAAATAAGGAAAGTGGGCAAACTGACCTAGAAGATGTTTTTAAGGAAGCTACTTGGACAGTATAAATAAGAGGCAAGGATCTCTCATTTTAGATACACTTGAGCATATTTAATACCTATAGGTTTTTGAGGTAACCAAAGGATATCTAAGCTGAATTTCTGAGGGAAGGTGAAGAAAAGAAGGCCGGAATTCAAAGAAGGATAAATTATTTTGATGATGTTTTCTAAGGTATGTTATTTACAGGTCATCTCACCATTTTCGCAATAATTTTTTTTCTAGAATGATTCAGACCGTGAAATTGATATGCCATTGAGGAAACATATCCAAGCATCTGTGGTAAAAAATTTAGCTTGTGGTCGTTGTATTTTTGGAGTTACACTCCGTGGAAAATAGGGGTTGTGGCTAGTCCTGAAATTAGTCAAAAACAGGTATTTCGGGTAAAAACGTCATAAATTCTTCATAACATATACAAATTCAGTAATACTAAATGTTTTGGTTATAGTACAGTCTATAGTATGTTGTGTAATAGTTTCAGATCAATTCAACAAATATTCTGTGCGGGGCATGCTCTACAAGGTTGCTCTCTAAAATTAGCCAGAATTCAGCAAGGTATGTCATTTTTGCTATAAATACTTTTCTGAGAGGTTCCAAGTAGTGACACCTAGAGGAATTGCATAAAACACACTGAATAACATTGTGTATCAGTTTCATATATTTATTCATTACAGGTACAAAGTTATGATTATTTCAATTTAGGGTTGTTGACTAATCCAAAACTAGTCATGTGAGACTAAAGAAAAGATTGATGTAAATGCTAGTCTCTTGTTGTGTAAAGTTAAGGAAGGTTTGAAGGTATGTGATCATATACACTGGGTCTATTACAGAGTTATAAATCATATTTGGATGATGAAATTGATGAGGGATTTTGGTTGAGGTACAAGTTGGATACATGGTTGAGACAAGTAGTCTATGAGTTGGCACATACATGAGGTGTATAGTTGATGATGTTGGTGCATATTGATGAGTCGTAGTTGATGAATAGTTGACACATGATTGGTACATACTAGGTACATGGTTGGTTGCACTTGTTTATGGTACAGGTTGATTACAGATTGTTTGGTACAGGTTGGTGCATGGTTGATGCACTTGTTTATGGTACAGGTTGGTGCATGGTTTATGCACTTGTTTATGGTATAAGTTGATTACGGGTTGAGGTATAGGTTAATGCATGGTTCAATTTTATTGGTACATTTTCATAGTGGTATATCTCACAGTGATAGTCTGACAGTGGTTCCATCATTCTACTTCTACTTCAGGGCGGTTGGACGGGGCAAGGACAAGTGGTTGTAGCCACCTTTCGGTTGTATCCGAAGAACATAGGGGGTTGTAGCCTCCTTCTGGTTGTAGCCAGAGAATTGGGGAGTTGGAGCTTCTATCAGGTTGTATTCTTAGAAACTAAGGGGTTGGAGCCTCCTTCCAGTTGCAGCTGGAAAACAAAGGAAGTTGGTGTTTCCAATGAATGTAATACTTCAAGACATATAAGAAAAAGCATTTTGTGGTTTTCTCCTAATTTGGGTTTCCACGTAAAACATTGTTGTACTGTGTATGTGTGTGATTGTTCATTTCTTATTTCTCATTATTGGATAATAATTCTACATTGATATAACACTTGGATTATTTGAAGAAAAAGGATTATAATTACCTTATTACTGATTCACCCCCCCTCTCAGTAATCCAACACTAGTATGATCGGTATCAGGGATAAGCAGGATCGTTAAATGGGCAGTGTAGATCAAACAGGATCGTCAACATCGGTGGATGAATATTTGATCTAAAACCAAAAATTTGGTGTTCTAGCAATCATTTGGTAGTCAATGAGTGCATCGGTGTCAGCGGATTATCTTTGATATTGTTTCGTTGGTGCCTCTAAGCAAAATTTTTGATGTTGACCCAAACTGTCATACAGTGCTGACGTGGAGGTGTTGATGTGGAAGTATAGATATGACATGGGGGATATCAAAAGAGGACGTGGATAACCATGGAGAAATACGGACTATTTACGAAACAAAACATGTGGTCGTTGATTTGACCCCTTGGGCATGAAAAGTTTTTATTTTCGACGTCGGGGATTTTCTTTTTGACATATGTTCATGTACCCTTTCTCCCTCTTCGTCGATGTCGAAAACATATCGGAGATTGACGATTGTTGTTTCCTATATTGACAGTTTACCTTTCAGATTTCATTAATACTGATGGTACATCGACAATTTGTGGAAAACTTTTTCGCAGGCCAGGATCATCGATCGCGTGGCTCTTTATAAGACAAATTTTAAGTTGTGTGCAACTCAGACTAATGCCACGTTTACTTAGAGAAAAATGTCAAATTGTTCAACAAACTTCAAACCAAAAATGAATGTGATCGATGATAAAAAAAAACAATAGAAAAAACCATTGATCCCTTCACAACTGACTCCATTCATAAAATGACAAAGTGGTACCCAAAATGAAAAAGAAAAATTCTCAAAGACTTTTAGGGTGTGTTGAGTGCTCAACAAATGGTGATTCTCTAGGAAAAAACATAATCTATGCTCCTTCCCTCATGCTTAGCCTGTGCAAATTGATTGAGAAACCATTTGGCTTTATTTTATTTCTCTCCAACATAACATTTTCTATCAATGTGTACACAAGTTCCTAGGTTCATCAATCTGGATCCGCCAGTGGGGTTTTATCTTTTCCAACCCCTTTTCTATTAACCGCAATCCATGTCCTTCCTAGGCAAGACCTGGTAGGGCGTCCATTGGCGTGAGGCCATTTAGCTATCATCCTTTTCTTACGGTGTTGATATGCTGCCAGTGAGCATCCATAGCCCTGACGGAATCACCCCGACATCACAGACCTTGCTTCGTTGTCAGCGAGTGTCTATAGCCCCGGCGGAGTTATCTTCATACTCTCTCGGACTTTACACTCTTTTTATGGATCATTTTTTTCTGGAATAAATACCAAGAGTGATTCAAAGAGGAGGATATATGTTTTTTGACAAGGTGAAATTGTTAAGGTGGATCTTTCCCTAGCTTCATCCATAGGTACATGTGATTTTTTCCAGCTAGCCATCTTTCCATTTATCTCTACCAGGCCACTAGGTAGATATTTCATCGCTTCCCTGGGTAATATGCTTACAAAGAAAAATATGTTTCTTTGAAAAGTTGTGTCTGCCTAGCGTCTCTTATTTTGCATGCAAGTGTAGGAAAGAAGTAGAGATTGCTTCACCGTATTTACTAAAATCAACCATTGCTTTACGAAACAAAACTCAATTAAAAGAAAATAACAAGCAAAAGGAAGAGTCAAAAAAGGAGTTAGAAAACGGTCTTCCCTAAACCCACACACTCGTCCTAGTCAAAAATGTATGCTGAAAATAAACAAAAACTCGAACAAAGCATCAAAATATTTTATTTTATTTTTAGGAGAAGTATTGTTTTAAAACCTGGCGATTCACTAGGAGGGTGTCGGATTCCCCCCTCAGATTATGCAATCGGTATGTGCTTGCCCCGATCTTGTCAGCCACCTGAAAAGGTCTGAGCCACAGATTTTGGAACTTTGAGTCTTTTCCTTTGGACTTGTTTGCTTTATCCCACTTCAAAACTAATTCCCCTACTTCAAAAAAAAAAAAAATTGGCCATATGTTTGTCGAACAATATTTTAACTATCTGCTAATGAGCGGTGAACTTAACTTTAGCCTTTTCCCTTCCTTTTTCTAGCAAGAGAATGGTATCAATCCTTTGTTGGATAGCGGATGAGAATTGATCTCTCGAAGACTCAGCAAGTTGTAAATATGGAATATACAATATGTTTGGGAGAATGGATTATTTTCGATATACTAGAAAGTATGGGAAGTTCCTTGTGGCTTCTTTAGGTGTTATTTTATCGGCCCATAATGAATTATGAAGCAAATTGTGCCAATTCTTCTTATTTTCAACAACTGTTTTTTTTTTAATCCTCACCGAGTTCTTATTAGTTAACTCTGCTACCCCATTCCCTTGCGAATAGTAGTTTACAGAATATCTTATTATGATCCCCTTATCAAGGGTGAACTCTGTCAATAGTGTGGAAGAAAAGTAGGTCGCATTGTCAAAAACGAGAACGAAGGGAATCTCAAACATTGTTATTAGTTGTTCTAAAAATTGGATTACTACCTTTTCATTAACATGCGTGAGAGGGGTGGCCTTCATCCATCTCGTAAAGTAATTTGTAGTAGACAAGATATATTTATGTTGATTCAAAGAATTGGGAGTAATTATGCATATGACGTCTATTCCCCATTGTTCGAATGGTCTAGATATGGCCACTGGTTGGAGTGAAATGGTTGCCCTCTTTTCCTTATCGGCACTTATCTCACAAGATTTACATTTCCTGGCATATGCATGACCTTCCCGGAATAGAGTAGGCCAATAATAGCCATCCCTTAATATTTTGTGAGTCATGGTTTCTCCTGCAAAATGTCCACCCACTAGATCATCATGGAGTTCTCTCAATAATTTTTTTGCATCATCGTGTTCAAGACATATAAGGAGTACTCTGTCATAATTTACATGGAAAAGCACAGAATTTATGAGGTGATATTGAGTAGATTTTATCCTGAGAGCTCCCCTTTATCTAGGTTTTAGGTTCTTCGGACAAGTTCCATGATGTAGGAGATAAGACAAGATTCCATACCAGGATTCATGCTCAGGAGGTGCATATAAGGCTTCGTTTTACCATAATGACAGTTCATTTTCCCAATCGGTGTCATCTGCGTTAATTAGATCTTGGGCCTCAACGACCAGTTTACACAACCCTTGACCCTTGACTATTTTGGCAGCTTTTATGATCAGGGGATCAAATTTTGCTCAATTTTCAAAGTGCTTGGAATGCGACGAAAACAGTGCCATTGCGTCCGTCTCGTCTTCCTGATTCCGGCGGTATATTTAATTTCTCAAATGGAGTCCATATGGAGAAGATATCGCGATCTGTTCATCAAGCCAAACAGGCAAAAAGTTTGATGCTGACTGTACCTGTCCGTATAGTCCGTACAGTCTGTACGGTCTGATGTGGCAGGGCCGTACAGACCGTACAGTGGTGATGTGGCAGGTTTTTGTTGGTTGACGATTAGCGAATCCGTGAGCGACACGTGTCTTGTTGACGGAAAATGGTATGAGGGCACGTGGCCCAATCCATGGGTGCCACGTGTCCCTCGTTGGTTGGTTTATTATTGTTGTGTAAAAACTATGGGAGTCCGTGGGGTTCGACCCCCGGACCTCCCCCACTATGAAATGCATTGTATAATCGTCCGACCAATACGCCCACGGGTTGTGACTTAACATATAACCCATTGCAATGTTTTTAAAGTCATTTAAATGTGTAAATGGGCGGGGGTCGGGCCGGGGCTTAGCCCCGACTCGTGGTTTTGTTCAACACATATGACCACATTGTATATTACCCAACTGTTTGTGTGCGGGTTTGTAACATAACCCGTGGTCCTATTACAAACATGTGACCATATTAAAGTGTATGTGTGCGGTTTGGTGCACGGGGTTTTTATAACCCTTGGTCATATATTATGTGCCATGTGCCCGCGATCTGGAGCGCGTGAGTTGGTTCCACGGTTTTAAAACGACGTTAACCACTTTTTATCAAAGCGCGAGGTCACATGGCCATACGCCCAGGTGTCGAGGCAGTTAGGGGCTGGCGCGCCCTTAACCGTCCTACGGTTTGCACCGTTGGCGCGGTTGCGCCTTGTGCCAGGTTTATACGCTTTAAAATGCATGTGAGCCAGGTTCATTCAAGGGGGTGCGAATTGTAGAACCAGAGACAGCAAGCTTGGAGAAGGAGACTTCCAGGAGGCCTATCTTTCTCATTTTTCGACTGATTGAGGTGCCGAAAGAGCCCAGACAGGGGTTTTGGGACGCTGGGAAGCCATTGGAGCAGTCGGTTTGTTAGTTTGAGCATTGTAAGACATGTTTTTGAGCACTTTTTGAGAAATTAATAATAATGATCCATTGGAAGCTGG
>ML844398.1:0-15076 GCA_009831015.1 Picea engelmannii | reverse complement strand
CTTCAAAATTGTCGACAAGATTGGTAACAATGCTTTTCGTTTAGATTTGCCTCCATATATGCAGATGTATGCAATTGTTAATGTTGAGAATTTGAAGTTGTATGAGCCTCCATTGATTGATGATCAAGGAGAGCATGTTCAGACTCCTTCCATAGATGATTTTTCTCCAGAGTATCTAACAGAACTGCAGGAAGACACCATCCTTGACAGGAGGATGCGAACTTCGAAGCGAGGAAATGTGGAGTATTTGCGAGTTGGTCTTAAAGGGACGAATCCAAGCAAGGCCAAGTGGATTGAGGTTGGAAGGGTGAGGGAACTATACCCTCATCTTCACATAGACTGAGATAGACTTTTGGAGGTCCAAAAGCTTCCCAATGGGGAGGTGTGATCAAGGGATCAAATTTTGCTCAATTTTCAAAGTGCTCGGAATGAGACGAAAATAGTGCCATTGCGTCTGTCTCGTCTTCTTGATTCTGGTGGTATATTTACTTTCTCAAATGGAGTCCGTATGGAGAAGATATTGTGATCTGTTCGTCAAGACAAACAGGCAAAAAGTTTGATGTTGACTGTACCTGTCTGTACATTCCGTATAGTCTGTACGGTCTGACGTGGCAGGGTCGTACAGACCGTACAGTGGTGACGTGGTAGGTTTTTGTTGGTTGATGATTAGCGAATCCGGGAGCAACACGTGTCTTGTTGACGGCAAATGGTATGAGGGCATGTGGCCCAATCCATGGGCACCACGTGCCCCTCGTTGGTTAGTTTATTATTGTTGTGTAAAAACTATGGGAGTCTGCAGGGTTCAACCCCTGGACCTCCCCCACTATGAAATGCATTGTATAATCGTCCGACCAATACACCCACGGGTTGTGACTTAACATATAACCCATTGCAATGTTTTTAAAGTCATTTAAATGTGTAAATGGGCGGGGGTCGGGCCCCGGCCCGTGGTTTTGTTCAACACATATGACCACATTGTATATTACCCGACTGTTTGCGCGCGGGCTTGTAACATAACCCATGGTCCTATTACAAACATGTGACCATATTAAAGTGTATGTGAGAGGTTTGGTGCGCGGGGTTTTTATAACCCTTGGTCATATATTATGTGCCATGTTCCCGCGATCTGGAGCGCGTGAGTTGGTTCCACGGTTTTAAAACGGCGTTAACCACTTTTTATCAAAGCGCGAGGTCACATGGCCATACGCCCAGGTGCCGAGGCGGTTAGGGGCTAGCGCGCCCTTAACCGTCCTACGGTTTGCACCGTTGGCGTGGTTGCGCCTGGTGTCGGGTTTATACGCTTTAAAATGCGTGTGAGCCAGGTTCATTCAAGGGGGTGTGAATTGTAGAACCAGAGACAGCAAGCTTGGAGAAGGAGACTTCCAGGAGGCCTATCTTTCTCATTTTTCGACCGATTGAGGTGCCGAAAGAGCCCAGACAGGGGTTTTGGGACGCTTGGAAGCCATTGGAGCAGTCGGTTTGTCAGTTTGAGCATTGTAAGACATGTTTTTGAGCACTTTTTGAGCAATTAATAATAATGATCCATTGGAAGCTGGACCAGGAGATGTAGCCCATAAGAGGGGTGAACTCCTTTATCAATTGTTGTGCTTATGTGTTTATGTTCATTGATTATGCCGTTGTCTATGTATAATTTTCATAAGTAATCCTTTAATTTATGTGTTGCAAACTGATCCTTTTGCTTTAAACACATAACATTCACTTGCAATAAGTTTTTCAAGTTTTTCAAGTTTTTCAAGTCTTCTTCATTTTTAGATCATTTTATGTCTAGATCAAATTCTTGGATGACTGTCAACCAATTTTCCCCTTCTTCCCCCCATCTCATGTATAGTGAACAGAGATCGGACCACTGGATGAGGTACTATGACTTTAGTGTGATTCTTTAGGATATAAAATATGTAATGTTTGACCGCTTTATATACTGTGTAAGCTTGTTTTTCTATAGAAGGGTAGTTTAGTTCAGTGCCTTGGAGGTTAGGTGCTTCATTGTTTCCATCATCTTTTTGGGTAAGTACAGTAGCCAAGGATTGGTCAGAAGCAAAGGTATAAAGGAAAAAGTCTTTATTGAAGTCAGGGATTCGTAATACTAATGCTTGGGAGATGGAAGTTTTGATGTTATTGAAAGCATCTTTATTTTCTTTGTCCCATTTGAACTCTTCATCTTTGTGAATCATTTATTGTAAGGGTTTAACCGTTTCGACGAAATCAAGAGTAAATTTTCTCACAAAGTTGATTTTCCCAAAGAAAGATTGCATGGGCTTTTTATTGTGAGGAAAGGGGAGTTGAGTTATCGCTTTTATCTACTCAGGGTTGATGCTAATTCCTTCTTGAGATATAATATGACCTAGTAGTTTCTCTTCCTCGACGCGAAAGATGGTTTTCTTAGGGTTCAAAGATATTCCATATTTCCTACACCTTTCAAAAATCTAAGTCAAATGTTGAATGTGGTCTTCCTTATTTTTTTAGTATACTATTACATCATCTAAATAGCCTACCACACACTTATTAATCAATCCCTGAAAAGCTACATCCATGGCCCTCTGGAAGGTTTCTCATGCTTTAATCAGCTGAAAGGGCATGCATCTATAAGAAAAGGTTCCCCACTTGGTTTGGAAGGTAGTTTTTAATCAGTCATCTTCTAAGACTAGGACCTGGTTATATACCAAGAAACCGTCTATGAGGGAAAAAAAATCGGAGCCTGAAACTTTTTGTAAGAGTTGTTCCATGGGTGGGACTGGGTAGTTATCTTTTTCTAATGCTTTGTTAAGGCTTCTGAAATCCATGCACAAATGGATCTCCCCAGACTTCTTCCTAACATGCATGAGATTGGCTACCCAGACGGAGTGTCTTACCTGAAAGATAATCTTAGCATCTAATAATTTCTTCAGCTCTCTATACATTAGATGTTCCAGAGATGGGTGGTACTTCCTAAGATTTTGTTGGAAGGGTTTATTCCAGATTTTAACAAGATCATGTGTTGGATAATGTGAGTATCGTATGTTTTCAAATCTCGGTAAGACCAAGAAAATACATCTTGATATTCTTTAAATAATTTAAGATAAGATTGCATGTCCTCTTTGGACACTGTATTGCCTAAATTGACATTCTTGGGGTTGTAAGAGGTGCCTAGGTTTATAGTTTTGTATATAGTACAAGAGCTCCTTGTTTTTGCATTATTTGTCCCTCTGAATATTTCCCTTAAGTCAAAAAGGTTCTCCATATTGGCCACTCCTTTAGCTATCGTGTGAAACTTGGGTTTGTCATCAGAATGATATATTACCTTTGGTTGTTCATGGAGATCTGATTATGTGAGTAGTTCTTGGAATACTTCATCAACAATGGCCAAATCCCTAAAATTCTCCTGATTGGTCAAGAAATCTACAATTTGTTCGTCCCTTTAAAAAACTTTCCAGTTAGAAATGTTGTTAGGTACCGAAGGTTTGTACAGAAGTTCCACTGTGAACCTCGAGGCTTCATAATCTTCTAAAGGAGGTAATCTTAAGGCTGCAGTGGCTAGAGCATTGGTGAGGGTATTTTTTGTACTGGGAATAGCAGTAATGTTGAAGGCATCAAAATTGTCTATTAGTCTATGTACCTCTTGCTGGTAATTTCTTAAGCGAGTTGAATTGCAATGGATATTATTCTTTACTTGCCTAACGATAACTTCAGAGTCTCCAAAAACCTTCAATTCCTTGATGTTTAAATCGATGGCTTTCTTTAGTCCCTAAACTAGAGCTTCATATTCAACAGTGTTATTAGTGCATTCGAATTATAATCTGCAGGATAAGAAGTTTCATTTCCCCTTTGGTTGAATGAGGATGCATCCCACTCCCGACCCTTCTTGTGATTTAGAGCCATCAAAGTACAACATCCAAATTTGGGGAGGAGCAATGACTTCTTCATGTCTAGTTATTTTTTCAATTTCAACCTCTTTGCCTGCTACTCCTGTAAGAGAATCCTAACAGAGGATGCTCTCTCCTGCGGCTTCTAGCAAGTCTATTTGAAAAATCATTTTCGATTTTTGTGTGGGATGTATGTCAGACACGTGAGGGGAGAAATTACTAAAATCAGAATCACATGAGTAGTTTCCTAACACAGGGAACTCTGTTGACGAGGGTTCATTTAGGGTCTCTAAATCATTGATGATATGTTTGAGGTATCTCTCTCTGTTGATCTTGATCATGTTTGGATTTCCTTTTAATGGAAACCAGAGGTGATCCCATTCGGTACTAAAGTATCCGTTTAATTTCTCAGACCAGTCTCGGCTAAGTAGAATTCCATAGGCCTCTAGGATGTCTACCACGATTATGTCAATTACTTAAACAAATTTGGGGTGTGTAGAAATTATAATCATGACATCTTTTAGCTCCCCAATGACCTTTACCTGAGTTCTATCTAGTTGTATAACGTGTTTATCACTTTTGAGTGGGGTTGCGTTCAATTTCTTGCAGATTGAAAATGGCATGACATTTGAAGATGCTCCTGAATCGACTAGGCAATTATGTAGATTTATGTTAAAAATGTCAAACGTCAAGAGGAAAGGAGGAACAAAAGGCCTTCCTCTTTTGTCTAAAGAACAAGAATTCACACTTGGCTTATTTTTTAAATCTGTGGGAGATAGGACGTCACTTTGATCAGTGCTTTTTATTGGCGTATCTATTAATTTTAAGGCCTGTAACAAAAAATCATTTTGTTGAGGGATATTACACATGTCCATGACAGACACATTAGCCTTCATCTTCTTCAAGTCTTCTACTACATTGTATTGTAGCTAAGGCGCTTCTCGTGTGTGTGTTTGTGGGGTTTCTTTGGGAAGAAAATAGCGGTTTTGGGTGATCGGTCGATGGACTCCCTCTAGATAACTGATTAGTGGTGGGGTTACTTTGGATCAGTTGACTTTTACTTCACGTCTATACAACTAGAATTCAGCGGGGGGTCCATGCACTTCAGTGGCGTCATTGAAAGGCATCATGTGGTTGGAATCCCATAACAAAATGGTTGTCTCTTCTGGTGGCTCTTGAATTTCTTGATCGATGACATTTATTGTCGAGCTACTAGGTTGTTCGGTTAGAGAATATTCATCTAGGAATCGATTAGCCATTAGATTCATAGCATGCAACCATTGAGGGAAATCCTTTTCTAAATGTTTTTCTTGGTGATATGTACAGAAAGAGTCAGATGTTATGTTCCCTAAGTCAACGTTTAGGTTGGATGGGGGAGGTTATATAGATTTGAAGGGTGAGTTTCTTTTAAAAAAGGGTTTATAAGGTCATTGATTTTGGTTTCCTTCGCCAACAATCCTTTTCATATCTACGATCTCGTTGGAAATTTTTGTTGCAGGTTGTCTATGCCCCCTCCCTCTTTTTCAGGGCCTTGTTCTGTTTGTTTTCCTAGGGGTCTAGTCAAAAAAGTCCCCTCTTGGGTGGAGGTTGGGTTTCTTTCTTTATTAGTGAGATATGGCCTTCTTTGCATCCTTTCATTTGGAACTCAATCATTTTATCTTCCTCGAAAATTTATGCTAGGGTATTCTTGGCGACCCTTTTTACGAACATAGAAATAGAAGTTGGGAGAGCATTAGCATATACTTCAATCTGTAGCTTTGGAGTAGGTCTAGCCTCGGGTTGGAATTTTTTCAAAATGGTGGTGAACCTTTGGTTGAAATCTTTGACCTTTTCTTTTGGATTCATCGTGGTGGTGAAAAGTTCAGCCATTAAGGCTTCTATAGTAGTTTCTTCAGCAAATTTGTCTAAGAAATCCTTTTGAAACTTAGTCCAGCTCGTTATGGAACCAACCGGTAGGTTGAAATACCAGGTTGAAGATGAATTTTCAAAGGCATATGGGAACAGTATACACACCACATCTTTGTGTTGTACATTCATACACCTTATAGCTAATACGAACTTCTTAATATGATCTTCAGGCAATCCAGAGGTTTCAGGATCAAATTTGGGAAGTATATTTTCTAGATGTCTGGGTAGGTTATGCATCTATCCTGGAATTGTCAAAGCATATATTTCCAACCAGGGTTGGTTATCTCGAGTTTGATCTCCCCCCTCTCCATAGTTATCATTATTATCCCCCATGTCTTCTAATTCGGAACCTAAGTGATCAAAGTTGGACCCTTCCTCTTCAAATTCAAAATCGTTGGGTTCAGAGTAGTTACCAGCTGGTGTTTTGGGTATTAGATTAAGGGGTTGTTCGATCTCTGTGAGGGAAAAATATATCAGGTCTTTTAGCGTGTGAATGAATACCTAGTCAGGGGTGTCAACAACTGGTTTGCTTATTTGTTTTCTTCGAGGAAGTAAAGGAGTTAAAGGTAATGCTCTGATTTGTCGAGCATAAGCTCTGGTGATTCTTCTGAACTTATTTAACTCTTCGTGGGAAAGAGTGTAAGGTATTTCAGGGTACAGGTGTTCTTCCTCTTCATGTTGAGGTGAGTTACTAATATCGAGAGTACTCTTTGTATGTGGGTTTTCTTGAGATTGGCTATCCATGCATGTGGGTTGTTTTGAATCTATAGGCTTTGTGGAATATATTATAATAAATATTGTTATCCATGCATTCGTTTGTTGGCCCTCCTTCTAGTGTTAATTTTGTTGAGGGGGCAGAGATCCCTTTAACTCAACAGCAGGAACCAAACCCGCTTAAGAGGCCCAATTAGACCCGTAAGTGTTTGATGAGTGGTAAGGTTCTCCAGATTTCTAATCTGGCTTGAATTATCGATGGGCTTTAATTGTGAATGATAGATATGTCTTTTCTGTGAAACCTTTTCTCGTGCTATGCAGTTCTCTTTTTGGTTCTTTTCTAACATTTGTAACAAAAGACAAATGGAGCTTAAAGTAAATGTCAGAGGGAAGTTAATATATGTTGGAGAAAGATGGGTTTTGGGATAACTTTTATACCTTAGCATGCAGACGAAGAAGATCTAAACTACTTCAAACTAGAAATAATACCATTGTGACTTGTAGACATTCAACATCATCTGAGATAACAGTTATAAAAAGAAAATATATACGTGACCATAAGTTAGTGCAGGAAAAGTAATTCTCGATGCTCTATTATCAATCACATGTTAACACAATTGATTTATATTCATCAACTAGAATAAAAGAAATGTCACAGCATTATAAGATAACTTAAATAATGGATACAGCAACCCTTACTCAATACAGCAGCAAATATTGAATTCAAAGAGAGAGATAATCCCCCTCGGTCCAATCAGATTTACGCCTTAGATGAAAGAAGTGTCTTTGGTTCTAAATAGAACTTCTTAATTAAAATAACTTGCACAAAAATAATTCTCCTACAATATTCCAGAAAAAGTATTTCTCAACAAAACCATCGACCCCGATATCAAGGTTGATTCTCTTATTTGTAAAATAACTCTAAACTAAAAATAACTACTAAGTTGTGTTAAGTCAAGAAAATTACACGTGGTGGACTTTATCTATATGTTCTCTTTTTCTTCTCTTGAGATCATCCAGTCGTTTTACTGAAGTGGATTTTTCCTCTCGTATTTTGACCATCTACAGAAAAGATATTAGCATGTATTTTCATATGGGAACCTGTGTTGATCCATTTGAGTGGAGAGGACCTCCTTCATATCAGTTGCCCGTTCTTTATACTTGATTAATCTGACACTCAAGCGTTGTAAGACTACGAGATCTTTAATCGGAGGCTCCATGAACTTCTTCACTTGACCTGGGATCATGCTTGAAACCTATGAAATCTTTGTTTTGTACACCTGATCTTGTTCTGCATGCCGCTTAACTATGTCACATAAATCGGCAAAATCCTCATTTCCTAATTGATTTTCTCCCAAATTTTCTCACATTCTTCCCATCTTTCTTGTATTTTTTGTCGGGGTTTTTGGACCATGCTTACCAAGTGTTCAGTTTCCTTCCTTATTTGGGTGATGATGTTGTACATCAGCACTGAGATGCCATGCTCTTTTGTATCTCAATTCTTCTACACTTCTCTGATGTAGTCTATTCATTCCAAGGCTTGATTTTCCTTTTCATGCCATCGTTGCATGTATTTATAGGTTGCCAACCTCATTAGAGTATCTTCTTGGAAATCAGTTATGCGAGCAATGAAGAGCTCTCTCTCCCTTGTGAATTGTGCATACATCTCTCGGAACTCACAGTTCAAGAGTACCACCGCTTATGTTGAATTTTGGTAATATTCCACTTGATGTCGTAGATGGTCCAGTTTGTTCTTCATGGCGACTACCTCCCTTTCATCCCTCCTTTCCCTGTCTAAAGTGGCATCAGTTATGGCCATCCCTACTATGATTAGCTGAGTGATCTTAGCACTTTATATGTCAAATAGCATCTCCTCTGTGGTTATGAACATCGTGGTATTGAGTGTGAGCTTCCTTTTCTTGATTCTTCTTCTCATTAGAGCTTTCCTTTTCCTGTCATAAGCAATTTCCTGTATGTCGACGATTTCGTCTACTGGTTCATGAATCTATTGATCTCCCCAAGGCAGAGTATTTCCTAGGCTTCTCGTCGTATAGAGGTATTCCATGGTAGGTTCTCTTAATTCCTTAGCATGGGAATTTCCTGTATGTTCTAGTGACTTTTCCTTTTGTTGCTCCCCGTCAGTTGATGGACTCTTTATCCTAGATGGATAAGTAGGCGAAGGATTGATATTAGCTGAGAATTCGGGCGTTGGGATGTTAATTTCTCGTTGCCCCATTCCTTTTTCTTGTTCGCATGTATCCAATTCATTCTTAGATTTGTCATCCTAAGGCTTTGTTCCCATTTGATTGAGAAACAAAGTGTCAAGAGTGATCCTAGTCTCATGGTCTCCTTCTTGGGGGTTTGGGACCAAAGCATCA
Organism: Picea engelmannii; assembly: GCA_009831015.1. Lineage (NCBI taxonomy): Eukaryota > Viridiplantae > Streptophyta > Pinopsida > Pinales > Pinaceae > Picea > Picea engelmannii. Next base: position 6,216 of record ML844398.1, on the reverse strand, counting down.
GAAGTTGGAGCAGATGTTTCCTTTGGTTCCTCCTCCTATGTGATTGGTACTGGGGTTATGCATGAAGCTTCTGAACCTTCCTCATCATCATATATGGTGATAAAATCTATGAGGACAGTAGGCATACCCATCCCACTCGATGCTCTTATTGACCTTCGTTGAGTTGTAGTAGTCATCAGCGATCCTGCCTGTGGTGACATAGAGATGATGTTTTCTTGGTCGACACTCTCTTCCGGTGGGATTGTCTTTGAATTATTTAGTTCGGCCTCCTTATTTGTATCAACCGAGGTAATTATCAAAGGTCCTATCAAAGGATTAACTGAGGGATCTTCCCCTAATCTTTGCATATCTCTCTCGACTTGTTCTCATAAAAATATCCCCCTTCTCTATGCCTCGGTCGCTTCTATTGCTCGGTTTTCTTCTCTTACCCTAATGACTTCTTGAGAAGTGTGTTCTATAGACTCAACATGTTCATCCATGGTCATTGCTTTGAATTTGGTCATATTTGGGTTAGCCCTTCTATAGAGCACTTCCTCCCAGTCTTGGGCACCTTCGATAAAGATCTCATCTTCGAAGATATCATGAGCATATGGCCAACATGAGGACACATGTGACGCGTGATGGAGTACCAGGCCTTTTGGAGCATGCTTGTGAAAACGACATGTGGGGAACCGATACTCAAGATGACTCAATCCCTCTTGTTTTGCATGTACAGTGTTTTTTACCATGTAAAACCCGATGTGAAAACCATAGGGTATGAAATACCTCTTTGTATCCTTTACCAAAGAGGCATTATAGCCTTCAAGAATGGTCTGGTAACAAATTTATCCCAATTTGAGACGGTTCAGGACATGAACAGGGAGTAGGTGTGGTGTGCCAATAGCCCCGAATACTCTGACATAAGTGCTTGTTTCTTCAAAATACCAGTGGCCCACTTTGGAAATCATCCTTTTGGTTGTCGCTGAAAGCCTTGGGGATTATTTTCTAAATATAATGAAGTGCACTCGGACTATGAACTCATCACATATTAGGGCGTAAAAAAAATTGTACCTATTTTCCCTCAAAATGTTGAAATAAACATGCACAGGTAACTCAGTAACATGCCAACTTAAATTCATACCTGCGAAAATGTTTCTCGTGCAGACTACGTCCAACAGGTAATATGCCATGTTGAAAATTGATGTTTCTCCATCTTTTGGTGTCTGAGCCTGTAGGATGTTGATACTCAACTGCTTGTAAATTATGGCTCCCCAATTAAAATTGCTCACAGAGATTGCCACGGTATATGTTAATGGAATCCACGCCTCTGAAAACTTTAACCAATATTTTTCCCCGTAAAAGCGACAGATTAAATCCATTAAATGCATATAAGGCTCTTTGAGGTTTACCGTGTTGTACCAACCATTTCTCTTGTTTGTGAAATTCTTATATTCTTTCCACCATGAGGCCAGTAACTTGCTGGTGTCATGGAACTCATAAAACCTTACCACAAATTATGTATTCAATCTCTCCTCTGTGTCTCTAAGTTTGTAGTATTTTTGTACCTCTATTAGAAGAAAGACACCAACACATTCACCCTCCCCATTATTGATTGTGCATTTCATCGTGTCTATGTGGTCAATTATCCATCCTAGTATTTAGATAGAGGGTAGAACTAGGGTTCGGTAGGCCACCATATGAAAGTATGATCGCCTAATGTTTGGGAAAACCTGGTCATCCAATATCCTGACATCCGAGTCGTTGTGAGGTGTAAACTCTGGGTAATCTTCCTGGTTGATTTTTTTTAAAATACCCCCCCAACGAGGGAGCATTACTTTAGATCTAGTGCTCGCCTTTGTGTCCCCGAAAGATGGAGGCTTGGTAAACTGTTTCTTAGTGGAAGTTTGAATAACTGAATCCGTCTTTGAAAAGAAATCAATTTCCCTTGTTGTCATCGGTGTCGACCCTTCTTCGATCTCCAATTCTTTCATTTTGGGCGTTCTTGGTGAGCGCCTAGTTGTTGGCTTTCGCGGAGGCATTTTCCTGCACAAAATGGAATATTAAGTTGCAAGCCAATTGAGATAAGTGTTATTCGAAGCAATCAAAAAATGTAAACAATAAAGATCATGCTTATGTTTTCCTCACAGGAAATAATCTGGGCTTATTGGTAATTGAAGTGGCACAATGACATGTTACCTCTTCGATGCTCTCTCTTGCGCCTTCATCTGCTTGGGAGATCAGCGATTTGCGAATGGAATACTATGCTTGGGCACAAACTTCACAAATTTAAAACATACCTACCTTGTCCCATCGAGTCTTAAATTCAGGAGTACAGATATGATCTATACAATCTATAAAAGAATCCACATCATGCTCAGGATTAAATGCAACGTAGGTTGGTGGTGAAGGAGCGTGTTACTTTTAGAGTTCATCGGAAAATTCAATTTTTTTAAAGTTGATTGGCATGCGACATTGTTTTATCGGTTACGTGAAGTTCTTAATTGTCTAACAAATCGCAAACTATGTCCTTCACTTAGCTAGAGGTGTCTCCTCAAATCACCTGAGCGTTCTTCGCACTTCAACGGAACTAGTATGATCGGTATCGGGGATAAGCAGGATCGTTAAATGGAAATCACAGATCAACCAGGATCGTCAGCATCGGTGGATGAAGATTCGATCAAAAACCAAAAATTTGGTGATCTAGTAATCAGCTGGTAGTAAATGAGTGCATCGGTGTTGGCGGATTATCTTTGATGTTGTTTCGTTGGTGCCTCTAGGTAAAAGTTTCGATGCCGACCTGAAATGCCGTACAGTACTGACGTGGAAGAATAGATATGACACGAGGGATATCAAAAGAGGACATGGATAATCACCAAGCAAAATGGACAGTTTACGTGGAAAAACACATGGCGGTTGATTTGACCCCTTGGGCATGAAATGTGTTTCTTTTCGGCGTCAGGGATTTTCTTTTTGACATATGTTCTTGTGCCCTTTCTCCCTCTTCGTTGATGTCGACGTTATATCAGCGATCTACGATCGGTAATTATTGGTGCCTATATTGATGGTTTACCTTTTGGATTTCATCAATGCCAACAGTACATCGGCGATTTGTGGAAAAAAAATTCGCAGGCCAGGATCGTCGATCGACGCATGGCTCTTTATAAGACAAATTTTAAGTTGTATGCAACTTAGACTAATGCCACATTTACTTAGAGAAAAATGTAAAATTGTTCAACAAACTTCAAACCAAAAATGAATGTGATCGATGATAAAACAAAACAATAGAAAAAACCATTGATCCCTACACAACTGACTCCATTCAAAAAATGACAAAGTGGTGCCCAAAAAGAAAAAGAAAAATTCTCAAAGAATTTTAGGGTGTGTTGAGTGCTCAACACGTCTTAGACTTGTTAATCCTAGGAAGGCCCCTGCTATTAAGGTAGAGGTGGACAAGATACTCAATATTGGATTCATCAACCTGGTGCCCTTGACCAAATGGGTTTCCAACCATGTTCCCGTAGATAAAAAGCAAGGAATTGTCCATGTACGTATGGATTTTAGGGACCTGAACAAAGCATGTCCCAAAGATAACTTCCCCACTCCTTTTATTGACTAGATTATCAATGAGTGTGTAGGAACCGAAGTCTTTTAATTTATGGATGGATTTTCAGGTTATAATAAGATTCAGATCAAACCCGAGGATCAACACAAGACGGTGTTTATTTGTCGTTGGGGTACCTTTGCATACCAGAAAATGCCTTTTGGTCCTAAAAACATTGAAGCAACCTTTCAACATGCCATGACCTTTGTGTTTCATTATATTAAACATATCTTCAAAGATTAACTAGATGATCTTGCTACTCACTCTCGCAAGAGGATATGTCACTCGACTCACCTTCTACTAGTATTTGAGAGATGTTGTTATTATCGCATTTGGTTGAACCCTCACAAGTGCATCTTTTGTGTTAGATCTAGTCATATTTTATGATTCATAGTTTCTAAGCATCGGATCATGGTGGATCCTAAGAAGGTTGAGGCAACACTTCGGTTGTCTCCCCTGCGCAACATTCAACAACTTTAGGGTTTACAGCAGAAGGCTAACTTCAAGTGTCATTTCATAGTTAACTATGCCAATTTAACTAAAGTTTCCATGCGTCTTTTGAAGGACACTTTGTTCATATGGGATGAGTGAGCCTAGGAATCCTTCGATTCTCTTAATAAAGCCTTGGTATCAATGCCTCTGTTGAATCCCTTGGACTACAGTAGAGACTTTCTTATTTATATCACTGCGTCCGAAGGGACGGTTGGCATGGTACTTGTTCAGGAGGATGATGAGCTCCACGAGCACGTTGTCTACTACCTTAGCCAAAATCTAGTTGGTCCTGAACTTAAATACTCTCATGTAGATTAATCCAAGGTGTTATCACATGAAGTTGCCTTGGGTCTTTTATCCCTTAGGTTTAAATTTTTATCCTTTAGACTTTAGGTTTTCTTTATTTTTCTTCTTGTGATTTGCTTAGGTTAATAAAGACTTGGGTTTTAACTCACTTTTGGCCCACACATAGATTTTAAGCCTAGGTTCATTTTATGGTTTATGTCTTTGACTCACTTTCTAATTTGACATCAAGCATAATCGACCCCATGATCCTAATGACTTGACACGCCACTCAATACACTCATACTATTTATCCTTTCCATGTTGTCCCCATATCCGTTAAAGGAGGGGTCAAATCAAATTTTGAAAAAGGTGATGCCAACTCACTAGGAGTTTTTGTAGCACACCTTTGTCTTATACTCTTTACCATAATTTGTCATAATCAGATGAGATCCTAATTTCTCTATTTTTCAGCGCCCTTGTTGTTAAAAGAGAATATTGAGATTTTCTCATTTATGAGCTCGCTAACTGTTTAAGCATTTGAATTTTTCTCCCAAGTTCAACGTTGTTGAAAGCACTAGTTCAGACCTGCTACAGATTGCGCTACGGGATCGACTTTCAAAGCTCAATTGGAGGTTGAGGTGGATGTAGCAGTTCCAAAGCTTGTTGCAGATCTTCCATTATCAGTCACCATCTCCAGGTATTTCGTGAGTCCTCTCAATTGCATGGAAAATCCTTAATATACCCCTATCTCGGCTTTTGGTAGCGCCCAACACTGCAGACTGCATCCTCTCTCATCCATTTTCACCTGTAGCTCTTTTTCTACAGACTTTGCAGTCATTTTCCACCTGGATTTCACCTATTCTAGAGGTCAAGTCATTTGCTTATGAATATTGAATACTTGTTCAATCACTTGGCCCTTGTGTGCACATTGTGCTATAGAAAGCCATTGTTAAAACTACGCTACAGATCCCCTGTCTCATGTGTTGTGTTTTACTTGGATTGGTGAGTGTTATCTTTTGTATTCAAATACTCATGCATTAGCCTCTTCTATTCACTGTATCATCATTCATTCATCTTAAGATATGTTGGAAGTGATTGGAAGAAGTCCCTACCTTTCCAAAACTTGGATGACCATTGTGTGTTGACATAAAATTGAGTAGTGCATCTCTGCCTTCTTTAACTCATAGTTTATTTCTCTCCTTTTAAAAAAAAAAAGCCATCAAACCAGTCTATTGTTAATTCAAGGTGAGTTGGAGGAAAATCCTTGAGAGAGAGAAACCATTAGCCACTGTCATTTCTCATTTGATATTTGCCTATGTTTGTTTCCTTTACCCCTCACTACACCACAACCTTTGATCCCTTGTTTATATCCATGGAGACACCTCAAAGGAAGAAGTATCACAAGAGAGGGAGTGTGGTCAGGACTGAACCTTCTGACATGCAACTGTTTGATGTTGAGCCAATGCTCAGGGAGGTTTTTCAAAGGGTTGGTTGCCTCTCTTTTTTCCAAAACATCAGAGGGGACACCCTAAAGTAGCAAGGCAGTTTACATTACACTTTCAAGGAATTAAGACTAAGGTGGGAAACCTTGAGTTTGAGGTATCTAAAGCCTATATTTCAGCAGCCACTGGAATTCCTAATACTGGTGAGAGGTGTTTTAAATCCATGATCCTCAATGTTTCATTCTCCAAGGACTTCCTCAAACCAGACTATCAGATAGACAATTTGGCTAAGGGAGTGCCTAGAAGCCACCTAGTTGAAGGCTTTGATAAAATGTTGAAGATCATCCAGAGATATTTTACATGTGAGGGAAGGTTTAACATGTTATACCAGTATCATATAAGACTCTTGCTACATTT
>ML844397.1:6133-28785 GCA_009831015.1 Picea engelmannii | reverse complement strand
AGTTATTGTGATATAAATGGAGAGATTTAAAAAATTTATTCTTATTATTTTAATAGAAGATATAAAAATATGAAAAATTAATTTATTAATTATTTTTATTATTATTTATATATTTATTATATGTTTATAAATATTAATTTTTTATTTGAATTAATTTGAAAAATTGAGTACTATAAATTTGTGTAAATATTTAATATTTTTTTAACTCTCTGTAATATAATTCATATAATCCACCTTTAAATCTAATTTTTTATTATATTTCATATTTATTTTATATCAATAATATTTTATTCTATGCTTACTTTATACTTTATTGTAAAATTAGAATCATCTTTCTTTTTATTTTATTATAATTTTATTATAACTAATTTATAAATAATTATTCAATTTTTCTAAATTTATAATTATATTCTTTATCCAATTCACATATAAATTTTAAGTTTTAATTTTTATTAATTAATTTTTTTAACCTTTTTTATCAATTGAAAAAAAAAAGTATTTAATAAGTTTCATAAACCCTTAAATTATATTGATTGAAAACAAAATATTTATTTTTCAAATAGTTTATAATTGTTTCAGTTCATAAAAAAACAAACTAAACAAATACAAGTGTATTTCCATAAATTTCTTAATATACAATATATATTTTTGTTTTGTAAATTAGTAGTTGTATTACTTTTTAAGATCAAAATTTACATATAATGTTTGAAAAATTGGTGTTGAGGCTACCATGAAAGGAAACCAACCTCACCATCATCACTAGAGAGAAAGGTCTCATAAAATTTTGGTATAACAGTTACCATCTAACTAAGTGTCATAATGAATAGTCAAAATAGGTAAACTAAATAATCTAACTAAGTGTCATAATGAATAGTCAAAATAGCTGGGCTAAGCCTTTTAATGAAGTAGAAAATATAACTATGTGGTTTGGTAGGCCAAACAGAGGCTATGAAAAACAAAAAATAACATGCCATCAAAATTACTTGCTTGTGTAGCTTTAGGGGAAAGCATGCACAGAGGAGTATGATCATTTTGACTCCATTATAGCCTCTAGCAGCACCTATGTCATGTCGTGCTGAATTAGTTCTTGTGCTCCCGAATCCAAAAGTCAATCCAGATGCTTCTCCATCAACTCTGGGAAAAATTTCATTTCTATATTATCTCTACTCAATGCTAAAATGGTTTCCCTTAAAATTGTTTCCCTCTAAACATCAGTGAAGAGAGGGTGATGAGAACATCAGTTAAGAGAAGGTGGTGAGGAGGGGTGGGAGTAGAAGCCATGGGTGAGGTGGGGTGGAGCAGAAGGTGGCTTGCAAGGTGATTACACATGTTACTTACACTATCAATATGCCCTCAATGCGTCCACGAGTGGAAAAATCTTGGAAATGTAAGCTCCCTTAACCGTATTGAACCGCCAGAGCTCATTTGGAAACCAACCAACTGGAACTGTAACCATATTCCCCTTAACCGTATTGAACCACCAAAACCAACCAAAACTATATTCAACTGCCATTCAACTGCCACAACTCATTTGAAAACCAACAGGATATAACTGTTTTTTTGTTGGGAGCTTCTAGAATGGTCCATTACTCCATCTACGGTTCTCTAACTAGATATGTGGAATAGTTAACACATAGCCAATAGAATCTTGATGGAAGCTTGTCTATAAAGACTTATGTTTGGTCCCCAAGATTTCTTAATTCAATCAATTCCCTTCAGTCTTACACCATCAATCAGAGTGAGCAGAGCTTGGAAGTGCCATATGGAAGTTTTCCCAGTTCCACACTAATTTTGCTTTCCACATGGCACTTCCAAGCTCTACTCACTCTGATTGATGGTGTAATACTGAAGGGAATTGATTGAATTAAAAAATCTTGGGGACCAAACAAAATTTTTTATAGCCAAGCTTCCATCAAGCTTCTGTTGGCTATGTGTTAACTATTCCACATATCTAGTTAGAGAACCATAGATGGAGTAATGGACCATTCCAGAAGCTCCCAACAAGAAAGTAGTTACATCTTGTTGGTTTCCAAATGAGTCGTGACAGTTGAATGGCAGTTGAATACAGTTCCGGTTGGTTTCGGTGGTTCAATATGGTTATGGGGAATACGGTTACGATTCCGGTTGGTTGGTTTCTGAATGAGCTCCGACGGTTCAATACGATTAAGGGAGCTTACATTCTCCCACTTGGTCCATACTTCCAATCTTAATGTCTCATCTTAAAACCTATTGATAATCTGTATTAAGTAATAGATACATGAATCATGGCGATAAGTCCTCTTATGATGCTCGTATTATCTTCCATGTATTACTGTGTATTTATTTCTTTTATAATTTATGTGGCAACAATTTCTTCTTGAATAAACCTTATGTTTATTCTTGGTCCTACACAGACGAATTCTCTCAAATCAAATTAAGGTGCACATAAATATGAGGAAAACATCACAATAATTAAGAATTTCATTAAAATAACATTGTCCATACAATGGGAAACTACATAATGGAACCAAGTCCCATATTCATTACATGCTCCTTGAATTTAAACGGTGGCATGCCCTTAGTCAAAGGATCAATGATCATCAACTCAGTGCTGACATGCTCAATGACCACTTTCTTTTCTTTAACATGTTCCCTTATGGATAAATACTTAATGTCGATGTGTTTATTTCGACTCCCACTTTTGTTGTTTTTAGCCATAAAAATAGCAGCTGAATTGTCACAATACATTCTCAATGGCTTGGAGATAGAATCCATAATTCTAAGCCCAGAAATGAAACTCTTAAGCCATACACCATGTAAAGTAGCCTCAAAACAAGAGACGAACTCAGCTTCCATAGTGGAAGTGGAAATCAAGGTCTGCTTGGCACTCCTCCATGATACAGCTCCACCGGCCATCATAAAAGTGTATCATGATGTTGATTTGTGTGAATCAACACATCCAGCAAAGTCAGAATCTGAGTAGCCAATTACTTCCAAATTTTCCATCAGTCTATACATAAGCATGTAGTTTTTGGTTCCTTGAAGGTACCTCATTACTTTTTGTGCATCTCTCCAGTGGTCTATACCTGGATTACTCTGATATCGTCCCAACATTCCCACAACAAATGCAATGTCGGGTATTGTGTAGACCTGAGCATACATTAGGCTTCCGACAACAGAAGCATATGAAATGTTCTTCATTTGTTCCCTTTCAAAATCGTTCTTCGAGCATTGGTTCAAATTGAACCTATCACCCTTCACAATGGGAGATATACTTGGTGAACAATCCTTCATCTGAAATCTCTCTAAAATTTTATTAATATAGGTTTTCTAAGACAGACCCAAGATGCCTCAAAATCCGTCTCTATGGATATTAATGCCAATAACATAAGATTCCTCACCCATATCCTTCATATCAAAATTTTTAGAGAGGAATTGTTTCACCTCATGCAACAAACCCTTATCATTGGTTGCTAGCAAAATGTCATCTACATATAAAACAAGAAAACAAATTTCACTCCCACTAACTTTAAGGTATATACATTGATCCATAATGTTTTCTACAAAACCGAAAGAAGAAATTACATTATGGAATTTCAAATACCATTGGCGGGATGCTTGTTTTAAACCGTATAAGGATTTCTTGAGTTTGCAAACCAATTGCCCACCATCACTAGAGGGGAATCCTTCAGGTTGTTTCATGTAAACCTCCTCCTCTAGATCTCCATTGAGAAATGTCGTTTTCACATCCATTTTTTGCAACTCCAAGTCGAAATGGGCTACTAATGCCATAATTACACGCAAGGAATCTTTCTTAGATATAGGAGAGAAAGTCTTTGTGTAGTCGATTCCTTCTTTCTGAGTGAATCCTTTAGCAACAAGTCTTGTCTTGTATCTCTCAATGTTGCCCAATGAGTCTTTCTTTGTCTTAAAGACCCATTTACATCCAATGGATTTTGCACAATTAGGAAACTCAACAAGATCCCAGACTTCATGGTGGTTACCTGCACTCCTCGTGAGCACGAGCGCTCTGCCAGGACCTTCTCTTCCCTCGGCCCAAAGAGCTAAACTACTCTTCTAATTCCCCTTTGAAAAATATGCACCCACAGTTCACTCCATGCAACCCCCTATTCTGCACTCAGAGGATCAAAACTTCGTGGCTTCACGAGTTCACGGATGCTCAATATACTTTCGAGTCTTCGAGACCCGATGTATCAGCCTCGCTGACTTTCTTCCTCCGATATCGGGATTTCACTATGTCGCAGCTTCGCTACTTAGGACATTAACCACTTGGTGCTTCAACCTTCGATACCCAAGGTGCCGAAGTGCTGAGACTTTCGATATCGCTTCCTCGCGACTTCGCTACTCGCGCCATCGAATGTCTTCTATATTGACTCTTGGATTCTGAGACGCCGAACCTCCGACGTATTATGCCACCTATCTTCCTCTATCTCTTATGGACACACAATCCTACGCGATCGTCGGGACTTCGTGTCTTGCTATATGGTGACTTCTTCTTCAAAGAGTTGGAGTCTTACCTCACAAACTCCCGATATGCCGATTCACGAGTAGACCCGCGCCCCTCGCGATCCCGATCGACAACTCCAGCCTCCTGAGCTTCGAACCTTTCTGCGCTTACACTGCAACCTTCATGTAAGCCTTCCAAGCACAACTTGTCTATATCCTCCTTCGACGAGTTCGAAGTTCTATCCTCTCCGAGATTCCCTCATAACTTTCGAGTCTCTTCCGGAGAACTCTTTTCACGCACTCCTTGCGGAAAATCTTCAACAATGTCCAAGTGTTGAAGTTCTTCGACCCTGCGCACTCTTGCAGTAGAAATCCCTCAATCTCTTTTGACTCAGAATCGCAACTCTGAGTCTTCACTTGGCCTGTGCACTCTTTGCACGGCACTGTGCCTACCTGCACTCTCGAAGAGATGAGAACAAAAGCTATCCCTAATTGAACCCTTCAGTCACACACTCCTTGCAAACAAATTCAACTTCACTCCTTGCAGGAATCCTTTGGTTCACTTAGAGAAACAATTGAACTCATTCACTCTTCCTCTCCTTCAGACTTCAGTTTCAAAACATGAAATCATATGTACAACATATACCAAGCAGATGCATAACAGAAAGCAAATATTCATAAGCATAATATCAACACACAGAGAATAGACACATAACCATGAAATTGAATCAAAGATTTATTCTATTAATTCAATATCTATACATGGATGTTCTCTACACAGTCCTCTGCTTGCTCTTTCTCTCCTGAATGCTTGATAATTCTGAATGAATAATCTTACAATGTACAAGTGAGGGTGTCTATATCCCGTTTCCCTCTCGAAAACTAAACTATCAAATCTAGAATTAAATGTTATTTCTACTTTAGATTAACTATCTTAAATGCCTCAACTACCTAAGGATGAGAGCTATCCGCTCAAGGTCCATTACAATATACAAAGTGCGCTTCATTAATTCTACACATTAATGTTTGGCGCAACAATATCAAGGTGTTTCAAAATTTGTGTTGGCACTGTCCAGCTCTCTTCCGTTCCACACTGGCTTGTTTGATACGTTGGCGATGCTCCTGCATCATACTCCTTGGCTTGAAAATATTCATGGGCTCCTATCCATGAGCTCCTGCACGGTCTGTGCATGCTTTTGTATCACTGCTTCATTTTCCCAGCTAGCATCCTCAACTGGGTGATTTTTCCACTTGATCAGATACTTGAAATACTGCTTTCACCTGGTCTTCTTTCCCACTCATTTGTCCAGTATACACTCCATCTGCGGATTTTCTGCAACTGGTAATTGCTTCTGCCACTGGATCACTGGTTCCTTAGTTCCCGTTTCTTCTTCTCTAGCCCTGTATGGGTATAAATCTGCCACATTGAATATCAGAGATATTCCAATGTCATCCGACAACTCAATCTCATAAGCATTCTCTCCAAATTTCTTCAGGACTCTGCAAGGTCCGATTTTCTTCATCTTTAGCTTGTTATATGTTCCCCTTGGGAACCTTTCCTTCCTCAGATGTGCCAGAACTAGATCACCAACTTCGAACTGAAGTTGTCTCTTCCGTTGATAGGCTCTGCACTTGTACTCCTGATTTGAATCCATCAATCGTTGCTTCACCCTGCCGTGAAGTTCCTTCATTGCTTCAACGAATTCTTCCACACTTGCACTACTAGTAGCAGTGTGTTCTGACTCCCTGATTTTAGAAAATCCCCTCGATTGTGTCCCATACACAATCTGGAATGGGCTTCTTCCTGTGCTCCAATTCACTGAATTGTTGTATGCAAACTCTGCCTGTGGCAATATGTTGTCCCAGCTGCCATGGTGCTCTGTCACCAAGCTCCTCAGAAAATCTCCCAAACTTTTGTTGACCACTTCTATCTGTCCGTCTATTTGAGGATGATAAGCTGAACTAAATGCCAAGTTAGTTCCTATCTTTTTCCATAGCGTCCTCCAAAAATGGCCTACGAATTCCGTATCCCTGTCCGAGACTATGCTTCTCGGAAATCCATGAAGTCTAACAACCTCTTTGAAAAACAAGTTTGCGATGTGGGTCGCATCGTTGGTATTCTGACACAGAATAAAATGTGCCATCTTTGAAAACCTGTTTACCACCACAAAGATGGAATCAACCCTTCTCTGCGTTCTTGGCAAACCCAGTACAAAATCCATGCTGATCGCCTCCCATGGCCTCTCTGGTATGGGCAATGGCTGATAAAGACCTGCATTCTCCTTCTGGCCCTTTGAATGCTAACAAATCCTGCACCTGTCAACAAACCTCTTGACATTTGCTCACATGCCTGGCCAAAAATATGATTCGCTCAGCTTTGCGAATGTTTTATCGTGGCCAAAATGTCCTGCTAATCCTCCACTGTGCCTTTCTTTTAGAAAATTATCCCTCATGGAGCAATTTGGAATGCACAGCTGATTTCCTCTAAACAACAATCCTGACGCAACCTGCTCCTCAGCGGACAATCACCCCCTCAGGATCTTCACTAACCTCGGCCCAAAGAGTCAACAACTCTTCCAACTCCACTTGGGAGTTATCGTCACCCACAGTTCGATTCGTTATCCTCCTTCCTTGACTTATCCGAGGGTCGAAACTTTGCACTTTGCAAATTCAATCGTTATACTATGTCTCCTCGGATCCCCGAGAACTGAGATGCGTCAGTCAATGCTGAATCCCCTTTCCTTACTAGCGTCACTCGCCGTTGTTTCCCTTCACCGATCGGGGCACTCAACAACCAGAGTTCAAACTACCGATATCCGAAGTGCTGAGATACCAATCTCGCGACCTCGCTCCCTCGCGACTTTGCCTCTCGCGAGTTCAGATATTAGTTACCTCAACTCCCGATGCCTGAGTTGCCGATACCCGAGGATCGCTTCCTCGTCTCCTCGTGACCTCACAACTTGCGAGTCCAATTACTTGACCTCCAACTCCCAAGATCCGATATTCCGAGATCACCTGTCATGTCACCACTCTTGTGGACCCCGCGACCTCTGAAATTCCTTGGAATTTTGTGCCTCTCTATCTCGCGATCTCCTTTACGTAAACTAGGAACCTTACCTCATGAGCTTCCGAGACAGCCGATCCACGAGTCGAATTACGCTCCCCAGAATTTTGAGTGACACTTTTGCCCTTCCAAACTTCGAACTTCCTCTGCTCGTACTGTGCTCCTCACATCCACTTTCTCCTGGCTATACCTTCGAACAAGGAGTGTCTCTTTACGAGACAACTCGCCAACCTGCGACTCTGTTACTAGCCCTGTACTTGCAACTTCTCCCTGCCTTCTTTCAGCAACTCTAAAGGTCTATCCCTCCTGAGCTTTTACAGTCTCGAATCCTTCAGAGACCCTTTGAGCTCTCCACTTGTACTCAACCTTCAACAATTCCCAAAGTGTTGAGTTACCCGGATTTTGTGCACTTGCAACACTGCAATCCCTATTTTCCTTTTGCTCAACCAAAGTGCTGAGACTTCTAACCCGGCCCGCGCTCCTCCTGCACAGCTCTGGTGACCCAACTCAACTCTGGGCAAATGAGAATAAGAGTTTAACTGTGATCCTCCTCAACGCACTCTATGCGGAGGAATTCGACTGCACTCTATGCAGGAATCTCCTGGCTCAGACAGAGAAACAATTGAAACTTAGTCTCTCCTTTCTCCCATATTTCTAATCTGCCATGAAATTACATATGCAACATATATTATGAAGGCATAACAAGAAGCAAGCATGCAACAACATAATATCAACAACACACAGAGAATAATCACGGCCATGGAATTGAATCAAGCTTTCCTATTAATTCAATATCTGTACATGGGGATTCTTCACCAGTTCTCTGCTTTTCTCTCCTTGCTCCTGAATGCTAATGCTTCTAATGTTACAATGATACAAAGGAGGGTGCCTATAATCCGTTTTCCCTCTCGAAAGCAAAACTGTCTAATCTAGACTTAATTATTTTATCTACCTGCATTAAATCTAATAAGTGCCTCAACTACCTAAGGACGAGAGCTTATCTTCTCAAGGTCCGTTACAATGTACAAGTGCACTCTGTTATGAATGCCTTCATTCAAATGGTGGTGCAATAACTTTCCAGAGTATTCAAAATTTGTGTGCTGGCGCTTTCCAGTTGTCTCATTTTCTCCATGCACTGGCTCGCTTGGTGAGGTATGGATGCTCCTGCATCATACTCCTCGGCCCAAAATATTTCATGGGCTCCTGTCCATGAGCTCTTGCATGGTGTGTCCATGCTTTTATATTGCTGCTTCTGTCTCCCAGCTGGCACCCTCCACTGGGTGATTCTTCCACTTCACCAGGTATTCAAAATATTGCTTTCTCCTAGTCTTTCTTCCTACCCTTTTTTCCAGTATGCACTCCATCTGAGGTTTCTGTGCAACTGACAATTGCTTCTTCCATTGGATCACTGGTTCCTTAGTTTCAGTGCCTTCTTCTTTGGCCCTGTATGGGTATAAATCTGAAATGTTAAAAATCAGAGATATCCTGATGCCCTCTGGCAACTCGATTTCATATTCATTTTGCCCAAACTTCCTCACGACTTTGCATGGCCCGATCTTTTTCATATTGAGTTTGTTATATGTTCCCTTTGTGAACCTTTCTTTCCTCAAGTGCGCTAGAACCATGTCCCCAACTTCAAACTGGAGTTATCTCTTCCTCTGATCAGCCATGCGCTTGTATTCTTGATTCGACTTCATCAGTCGCTGCTTCACCTCCGTGTGAAGTTCTTTCATCGCCTCCGTGAACTCCTCAGCTCTCGCGCTGCTAGTTTCAGCCTGTTCTGACTCCCTGAGTTCAGAAACTCCCCTCGGCTGTGTCCCATACAAAATTTGAAATGGGCTCTTACCTGTACTCTGATTCACCGAATCGTTGTACGTGAATTCTGCCTATGGTAGGATCTGATCCCAACTGGTGTGATGCTCTGTCACCAGGCTTCTCAATAAATTCCCCAGGCTTCTATTTACTACTTTGGTCTGTCCATATGTCTGCGGATGGTATGCTAAACTAAATGATAGATTAGTCCCCAGATTCTTCCATAGCGTCCTCCAAAAATGACCTATGAACTTTGTGTCCCGATCCGAGACTATGCTTCTCGGCAATCCATGCAATCTCACAATCTCTTTGAAAAATAAATTCGCGATGTGGGTCGCATCGCTAGTCTTATGACATGGAATGAAATGGGCCATTTTTGAGAACCTGTCCACCACAAAAAAGATGGAATCCACTCCTCGCTGCGTTCTCGGCAAACCCAACACGAAATCCATACTAATGGCCTCCTATGGCCTCCCAGGTATGGGCAACGACTGATAATACCCTATATTCTTCTTTCGCCCTTTTGCGTACTGACATATCCTGCACCTGTCAACAAACCGTTTGACATCTTCTCTCATGCCTGACCAATAATACGATTCACTCAGCTTGGAGAATGTCTTTTCATGCCCAAAATGACCTGCTAAGCCTCCGCTGTGTTTTTCTCTTACCAAATTCTCCCTCATAGAGAAATCTGGAATGCATAGTTGATTGCCCCGAAACAACAATCCCTCCTGGATCATAAAATCAATCCACGGGCTCCGATCTCTGAGAACTGGGTTCTTAGCTGCTTCATACGCTTCCCTGAAATATGCATCGCCTGCATACATATTCTTCAGGTTTTCAAAACCCAACGTTCTGATCCTGAATTCCTGCAGTACCAAGCATTTTCAGCTCAAGGCGTCCGGCACCTTGTTAGCAGTCCCCGAAATGTGCTTTATCACGAATATGAAATTTTGCATGTACTCTACCCATTTCGCATGCTTTTGATTCAGCTTCTCTTGCTGAATTACAAACTTCAATGCATGATTATCACTGTACAACACAAATTCCTTGGGTATCAAGTAATTCCTCCACTTCTTTAATGCCTGTATGATGGCATAGAACTATTTATCGTACGTGGAGTACTTCAATTTTGCATCATCCAGTTTCTCACTATAATATGCTACAGGTCTGTCATCCTGACTCAAGACCCCTCCAACTACATATCCACTAGCGTCACACTTCACCTGAAAGGTTTTCTGAAAATCAGGCAACACCAGAATTGGTTGCTCTGTTATCTTTCGTTTCAACAGATTAAAGCTTCTTTCAGCCTCTGCTGTCCAGTGAAAAACCTTATGCCGCTTCTTCACAGTGTCCATCATTGCGGCACTAATTCCACTAAAGTTTCGAATGAAATTCCTGTAGAAACTAGCGATTCCATGAAAGCTTCTTACCTCAAAAACGTTCCTCGATGATGGCCAGTTCCTGATTAGTTCAACTTTCTCAGGATCCATCTTTAATTCATTCGTCGAGATTAAAAAACCCAAATAAATGAGTTCTGTCTGCATGAACGAGCACTTCTTCAAATTGATCAGTAGCTTCTCCTGCTGTAGCCTTCTCATCACAATGGCCAAATGCCTCAAGTGTTCAGTCTTGGTCTTGCTGAATATCAATATGTCGTCCAAGTATACGACCACAAATTTGCCAATGAATTCCCTCAGGAATTCATTCATCAGTCTCATAAATGTGCTCGGCACGTTTGTCAACCCAAACGGCATGACCAACCATTCGTACAAACCCTCGTTTGTCTTGAACGTTGTTTTCCATTCATCTCCCTCTCTCATTCGGATCTGATGGTATCGTCTTTTAAGATCAATATTGGAGAAATAATTTTCCCCACTTAGGAAATCCATCAAGTCGTCCATCCTCGAAAGTGGAAACCTGTACCTGATGGTGATTTTGTTTATCGCCCTGGAGTCTGTACACATCCTCCAGCCTCCATCCTTCTTCGGACTCAGTACCGTCGGAACAACACATGGACTCAGACTCTCTCTGACCAATCCTTTGTCCAGCAGATCCTATACCTGCCTTTTGACCTCCTCGTTCTCCTGAGGCATCAACCTGTACGCTTCCTTATTCGGTAGACTTGCTCCAGGTATGAGGTCAATGTGGTGACTCACACTCCTCATCGGTGGCAATGAGCGAGGTAGTTCGTCCACGATGATATCAGCGAACTCTCCCAGCAGTTTCTGAATCTCTTCTGGCAAGTCATCCACTCTTTTGCTTATCAGGAAAATTCTCGATTTCCTGACAACAAAGAATTGTGGACTCTCGTTCTTCTCCATCTCTGTGAGAAGCTCTTTCCCAGTCATGAGAAGTATCGTGTTGCTAACTTCCAGCTTCACCACCTTATCCTTCATTGGCAGCAGTGTGTGTGTTTTCCCATCCTTCTCCAAAGTATATGTGTTCATCCTCCCATCATGAACAACATTCCTATCAAACTGCCATGGTCTTCCCAATAATACATGACAGACATCCATGGCTATAACATCACACAGAATTTTACCCCTATATTCACTCATTTTAAATTCAACCAAGCATTGTCTCGTAACACATACCTGGTGTCCTTTTTGCAGCCATGACACTTTGTATGGACTTGGGTGTCTGTGCGTCTTCAGCTCCAATTTCTCCACCATCTCGGTCGAAACGAGATTGTCTGTTCTTCCGCTGTCCACTATGACCTTGCATTTCCAGCCCTTGGTCTTGCACGTGGTCCTGAACAGTCTGCATCTTTGAGCTGTGTCCTCCACCCCTTTCTCAGGTTTCAAGAGAACTTTATGCACTGCCAGTGACTTTCCACTTCCAATGTCTTCATCTTCCACGTCACGCCTCTGCGCCTATGCGAGATGATATTTTCCTCTGTCTACTTTCCTGTCTGGACAATCCATGGCTTTTTGTCCGTATTTACCACATGTAAAACACGTGATAAATCCTTCTCGACCTCTGCCTCGACCTTGGGTATGAGGAAATGCGTTAGCATCAACATATCCTCCCTGCTGATCATCTTGCTGTCTCCTCGGCTCAGTATATTGTTGTTTCTGCTGCGAGGTTCCACCTCTTTCAGCTTTTCCCTGAGGCCTCTTCCAATCCTCCTTGGGCTTTTGGGTTCTTTCTTGGGCAACTGCTTTACCTCTTGGCTGGCTTCTGCCTCGCCCTCGCTGTCCCTGCTTGCAGCTCAGCTTCTCCTCGGCTTTTAGAGCCATCTGGTACGTATCCTCAACTGTTCGGATGGTAACCATGCTTATCTCATCCTGAATGTCGTACCTGAGACCATTCAGATACCTCGCCACCTTTTCGTCATCACTCTCCCGATGACCAGTTCGAATGTTGAGTCGGTATAACTCCTCGGTGTACTCTTTCACCATCATCAACTTCTATCTCAGGTTCTGCATCCGCCTGAATAGAGTGATCTGGTAGTCTCTCGGGATGAATTTCGCTTTCATCTTAGCGATCATCCTGTCCCAGCTCTTGATTTTCTGTTTACCTTTGCAATGCCTGTCATCCTGCAACTCGTCCCACCATAAGGTTGCATGACCCTTCAACTTGGTAACAGCATGCCTTACCTTCTTTTCCTCTTCGATATCTTCATAATCGAAGTAGGTGTCGAGTGCTCGGATCCAATCCAGGAACTCTTCATCATTCAGACTCCCCTCATAAAAGGGAATGTCCATCTTCGTCTTTGAGCTCATCCTCGAGATGGCTCTGATCAACCTCTCTGTTGATGCATCTTCTGCTGAGACCTCTTCGGCATCATGTCCAGCTTCCTCCTCAACCTCAGAATCGCTAAACTCTACTGCAGCAGCTCCACATCTCTGCGCAGTCTCCATCTCCTCAAGCCTAGCCCAGAGATCTCTCACCTGGCGCTCCATCTCAACATTACCTGCTGGCCTACCCCTTCTTCGGGCATCCCTGTCTTCACGATCAGGTGACTGCCTCTCTCTTCTGGGTGGCATGGTGTCTTTCGCTTCTCTCTGCTACCTGAATAAATAGAACTTTAACTCCAGCTCTGATACCACTCTGACGCAACCTACCCCTCAGAGGACGGTCGCCCCCTCAGGATCTTCACTAACCTTGGCCTGAAGAGTCAACAACTCTTCCAACTCCACTCGGGAGTTATCGTCACCCACAGTTCGATCCGTTATCCTCCTTCCTTGACTTATCCGAGGGTCGAAACTTCGCTCTTCGCAAATTCAATCATTATACTATGTCTCCTCGGATCCCCGAGAACCGAGATGTGTCAGTCAACGTTGACTCCCCTTTCCCTACTAGCAGCACTCGCCGTTGTTTCCCTTCACCGATCGGGGCACTCAACAACCGGAGTTCAAACTCCCGAGATCTGAAGTGCCAAGATACCAATCTCGCGACCTCACTCCCTCGCGACTTTGCCTCTCACGAGTTCAGATATTAGTTACCTCAACTCCCGATGCCTGAGTTGTCGATACTTGAGGATCGCTTCCTCATCTCCTCGTGACCTCGCAACTTGCGAGTCCAATTGCTTGACCTCCACCTCCTGAGATCCGATATTCCGAGATCACCTATCACGTCACCACTCCTGTGGACCCCGTGACCTCTAAAATTCCTTGGAATTTTGCGCCTCGCTATCTCCCAATCTCCTTTACATAAACTAGGAACCTTACCTCACGAGCTTCCGAGACAGCCGATCCATGAGTCGAATTACGCTCCCCAAAATTTTGAGTGACACTTTTGCCCTTCCAAACTTCGAACTTCCTCTGCTCGTACTGTGCACCTCACGTCCACTTTCTCCTGGCTATACCTTCGAACAAGGAGTGTCTCTTTACGAGACAGCTCGCCAACCTGCGACTCTGTTACTCGCCCTGTACTTGCGACTTCTCCCTGCCATCTTTCAGCAACTCTGAAGGTCTATCCCTCCTGAGAATTTACAGTCTCGAATCCTTTAGAGACCCTTCGAGCTCTCCGCTCGTACTCAACCTTCAACAATTCCCAAAGTGTTGAGTTACTCGGATTTTGTGCACTTGCAACACTGAAATCCCTATTTTCCTTTTTCTCAGCCAAAGTGTCGAGACTTCTAACCCGACCTGCACTCCTCCTGCATGGCTCTGGTGACCCAACTCAACTCTGGGAAAATGAGAATAAGAGTTTAACTGTGAGCCTCCTCAACGCACTCTATGCAGAGGAATTCGACTGCACTCTATGCAGGAATCTCCTGGCTCAGACAGAGAAACAATTGAAACTTAGTCTCTCCTTTCTCCCAGATTTCTAATCTGCCATGAAATTACATATGCAACATATATTATGAAGGCATAACAAGAAGAAAGCATGCAACAACATAATATCAACAACACACAAAGAATAATCATAGCCATGGAATTGAATCAAGCTTTCCTATTAATTCAATATTTGTACATGGGGATTCTTCACTAGTTCTCTGCTTTTCTCTCCTTGCTCCTGAATGCTAGTGCTTCTAATTTTACAATGATACAAAGGAGGGTGCCTATATTCCATTTTCCCTCTCGAAAGAAAAACTATCTAATCTAGACTTAATTATTTTATCTACCTGCATTAAATCTAATAAGTGCCTCAACTACCTAAGGACGAGAGCTTATCTGCTCAAGGTCCGTTACAGTGTACAAGTGCGCTCTATTATGAATGCCTTCATTCAAATGGCAGTGCAACAACTTTCCAGAGTATTCAAAATTTGTGTGCTGGCACTTTCCAGCTGTCTCCTTTGCTCCACGCGCTGGCTCGCTTGGTGAGGTATGGATGCTCCTGCATCAAATCCTTCCTGGATCATGTAGTCTATCCATGGGCTCCGATCTATGAGAACGGGATTCTCAACTGCCTCATATGCTTCTCTGAAGTCTGCATCTCCTGCGTATACATCCTTCAGATTCTCAAAACCCAATGTTTTGACTCGGAACTCCTGCAGCAACAAACATTTCCTGCTCAAAGCATCAGCCACTTTGTTAGCAGTACCTGAAAATGTGTTTAATTACAAACGTGAAATTCTGCATGTACTCTACCCATTTGGCATGCTTCTGGTTCAACTTCCCATGTTGACTCACAAACTGCAATGCATGATTATCACTGTACAACACAAATTCTTTTGGGACCAAGTAATTCCCCCACTTTTTCAATGCCTGTATGATAGCATAAAACCCCTTATCATACGTGGAGTATTTTAGTTTTGCTTCATCCAGCTTCTCACTGAAATAGGCAACTGCTCTGTCATCCTAACTCAAGACCCCTCCTACAGCATATCTTCTCGCATCACATTTCACCTGAAATGTCTTCTTGAAGTCTGACAACACTAACATTGGTCGTTCTGTTATCTTCCTTTTCAACAGATTGAAGCTCCTCTCAGCCTCTGCTGTCCAATGAAAAGTCTTATGACGCTTCTTCACTGTGTCCATCATTGCTGCGCTAATTCCACTTAAATTCCTGATGAACTTTTGGTAGAAACCATCCAAACCATGGAAACTCCTCACCTCGAAAACATTTCTCAGTGATGGCCAATTCTTGATCACTTCCACCTTACTCGGATCCATTTTCAGCTCATTCGCTGAAATAACAAAACCCAAATAAATGAGCTCTGTCTACATGAATGAGGACTTCTTCATATTTATCAGCAACTTCTCCTGCTGTAGCTTCCTCATCACAATTGCCAAATGTTTCAAATGTTCAGCCTTCGTCTTACTGTAGATCAATATATCATCCAGATATACGACTACAAATTTGCCGATGAATTCCCTCGGGACTTCATTCATTAGTGTCATGAATGTGCTCGGTGCGTTTGTCAAGCCAAACAGCGTGACTAGCCATTCATACAAACCTTCATTTTTTTTGAATTTTGTCTTCCATTCATCACCTTCTCTCATGCAAATCTGGTGATATCCGCTCTTCAAATCTATCTTTGAGAAATAATTTGCCTCGCTCAGGAAATCCATCAGATCATCCATTCTCGGCAGTGGAAATCTATACCTGATGGTAATTTTGTTGATCTCTCTGGAGTCGGTACACATTCTCCAACCCCCATCCTTCTTTGGACTTAGTACTGTCAGAACAACACATGGAATCAGGCTTTCCCTAACCAATCCTTTGTCCATCAAGTCCTGGACCTTCTTTTTGACCTCCTCATTTTCCTGTGGCGTTAATCTATACACAGCTTTATTCGGCAAACTTGCTCCTGGTATGAGGTCAATGTGATGACTCACACTCCTCATCGGTGGCAACGAATGAGGTAGTTCATCCACTATGATGTTAGTGAACTCTTCCAGCAGTTCCTGAATCTCAACTGGTAAGTCATCCACTCTTGTGCTAGTCAGGACAATCCTCGGTTTCCTGACCACAAAGAATTGTGGATCTTCTTTCTTCTCCATCTCTGTGAGAAGCTCCTTCCCACTCATGAGAAGTATTGTGTTGCTTACTTCTGGTTTCACCTCCTTATCCTTTATCGGAAGAAACGTATGTGACCTCCCATCCTTCTACAGGGTATATGTGTTCATTCTCCCATCATGAACCACATTTCTGTCATATTGCCATGGTCTACCCAGCAATAAATGACATACATCCATGGGAATAAAATCACATAAAATCTTATCCTTATATTCCTCCATCTTGAATTCAACTAAACACTGTTTAGTGACACTCACCTGATGTCCCTTCTATAGCCACGAGACTTTATATGGACTCGGGTGATCAATTGTATCCATCTCCAGCTTTTCCACCATCTCTGTTGAAACAAGATTATCAGTGCTTCCACTGTCCCCAATGACCTTGCATTTCCATCCCTTGGTCTTGCATGTGGTTCTAAAAAGTCTGGTCCTCTGAGCTATGTCCTCCACCTCCTTCTCGGGTGTTAAAAGAACTTTGTGCACCATCAGTGACCTCCCACTTCCAGTGTCTTCATTCTCAACATCACGCCTCTGTGCCTCAATGATGTGAGCTTCTCCTCCATCTTTCTTCTTCCCTGGACACTCGAACAACTTATTCCCATTCTTTCCACATGTAAAACATGTGATCACTCCACCTCGGCCTCTACCTCGACCTCTAGTACGAGGAAAAGTATTACCGTCAGCATATCCTCCTTGCTGATAATTTTGCTGGCCTCTTTTTCAACATATGGCTGCTTCTGTGAGGTCCCACCTTTTTCATCTTTACCCTGAGGTTTCTTCCATTCCTCTTTGGGCTTCTGATATTTCTCCTGGGAAACTTTCTTGCCTCTGGGCTGACTTCTACCTCGACCTCGCTGACCTTTCTTACGACTTAGCTTCTCCTCGGCTTTCAGAGCCATCTGATAAGCATCTTCCACCATTCGAATTGTTAGCATGCTTAATTCATCCTGAATGTCATATCTCAGACCATTCGGATATCTGGCGAATTTCTCATCATCGCTCTCCCGATGACCTACTCTAATGTTTAGTCGATAGAATTCTTCAGTGTATTCCTTGACTGTCATCAGTTTCTGTCTTAGGTTTTGCATTCACCTGAATAGTGTAATTTGGTAATCCCTTGGGATGAAATTCGCCTTCATCTTCGCGATCATTCGATCCCAACTTTTGATCTTCTACTTTCCTTTGCAACGTCTGTCAGCTTGTAGCTCGTCCCACCACAATGCTGCGTGTCCTTTCAAGTGCGTAACAACATGCTTGACTTTCTTATCTTCTTCCACATCTTCATAATCGAAGTACGTTTCAAGAGCTCAGATCCAATCCAGTAGCTCTTCTGCATCCAGATTCCCCTCATAGACTAGAATATCCATTTTCGCCTTTGCACCCATTCTGGCGATAGCTTTAATCAACCGCTCGGTTGATGCATCCTTTGCTATGACCTCTTCTTCATGTCCAACTTCCTCTTCAACCTCAGAATCACTAAGATCCCTTGCACCAACTCCGCATCTCTGAGTTGTCTCCATCTCCTCGAGCCTTGCTCAAAGATCTCTCATCTGCCGCTCCATTTCTGGATTTCCTGTCGGCCTACCTCTTCTCCGCACATCCCTGTCTCTCGAACTAGATGATTGCCTTTCTCTTCTGGGTGGCATGGTGAATTCTTCTTCTTTGCTACAGAAAGAAAAGATATTCCTGCTTTGATACCACTTGGTGGTTTCCCGCACTCCTCGCGAGCACGAGCGCTCTGCCAGGACCTTCTCTTCCCTCGGCTCGAAGAGCTAAACTACTCTTCTAATTCCCCTTCAGAAAATCTGCACCCACAGTTCACTCCACACAACCCCCTATTCTGCACTCGGAGGATCGGAACTTCGCGGATTTGCGAGTTCACGGATGCTCAATATACTTTTGAGTCTCTGAGACCCGATGTATCAGCCTTGCTGACTTTCTTCCTCCGATATCAGGATTTCGCTATGTCGTAGCTTCGCTACTCGGGACATTAACCACTTGGTGCTTCAACCTTCGATACCCGAGGTGCCGAAGTGCTGAGACTTGCGATCTCGCTTCCTCGCGACTTCGCTACTCACACCACCGAATGTCTTCTATCTCGACTCCCGGAGTCCGAGACACCGAACCTCCGACGTATTATGCCACCTGTCTTCCTCTATCTCTTGTGGACACACAATCCTACGCGATCGTCGGGACTTCGCGTCTCGCTATATCGCGACTTCCGCTTCAAAGAGTTGGAGTCTTACCTCACAAGCTCCCGATATGACGATTCATGAGTAGACCCGTGCCCCTCGCGATCCTGATCGAAAACTCCAGCCTCCTGAGCTTCAAACCTTTTCTGCGCTTACACTGCAACCTTCCTTCAAGCCTTCCAAGCACGACTTGTCTTCGAGCTTACCTCACAACTTTCGAGTCTCTTCCGGAGATCTCTTTGCACGCACCCCTTGCGGAAAATCTTCAACAACGTCCAAGTGTTGAAGTTCTTCGACCCTGCGCACTCCTGCAGCAGAAATCCCTCATATACAAAGTGCGCTTCATTAACTCTACACATTAATGTTTGGCGCAACAATATCAAGGTGTTTAAAAATTTGTGCTGGTGCTGTCCAGTTGTCTTCCGTTCCACACTGGCTCGTTTGATACATTGGCGATGCTCCTGCATCACTTCATTACTCTTTATAGGATTCATCTCTTCCTTCATGGCATCGTACCATAATTCTGATTCTTTGCAACTCATGGCTTGTGAAAAGGACTCGGGATCATTTTCGACTCCAATGTTATAGTCAGATTCTTGTAGATACACAACATAATCATCAGAAATTGTTGATCTTTTTGGTCTAGTAGATCTTCTTAATGTTGTACCATCATCTTCTTGAGAAGTATGTGGTTCAACTCATTGTTCAAAAGTTCTTGGAAACTCTTGAACTACCCGATCTACTGGAATGATGTCAGCAGCTTGTGGAACTTCAACAATTGGTTGTTCGACACCAGTTTGTACTTGAGGGGTGCTGTGAACAATAACCAATCTATCACTTGGGGTGGAAGGTTGAGATTCTGAATGATCCTTCTCAGAAACTATGTTCTTGGTTTGATCGCTCCCATTGTTCAAGTCATTTTCAAGAAACTTTGCATTTCTTGATTCCACAATCCTAGTGCTATGAGATGGACAATAAAATCTGTAACCTTTAGACCTTTCAACATATCCAATGAAATACCCACTAATGGTCCTTGGGTCCAACTTATTCTCTTGTGGATTATATATTCTCACTTCAGACGGGCATCCCCAAATGCGCATATGTCGCAAATTCGGTTTCCAACCTTTCCATAATTCAAATGGCGTTTTAGGAACAACCTTGGTTGGAACTCGGTTTAATATATACACTGTCATCTTAAGTGATTAAATCCACAAGGATTTAGGAATATTGGAGCTGCTAATCATACTCCATACCATGTCCAATAAAGTTCGGTTTCTTCTTTCTGCTACACCATTCTGGTCGGGTGAACCAGGCATGGTGTATTGGGAAACAATCCCATGCTCTTGAAGAAATTTTGTGAATGGCCCAGGTGCTTGTCCATCTTCTGTGTATCTACCATAATATTCTCCATCTCTATCTGATCTCACGATCTTAATTTGCTTGCCGCATTGTTTCTCTACTTCAGCCTTAAAGATTTTAAAGGCATCAGATGCTTCATTCTTATTATGAAGCATGTAGAGATACATATATCGTGAGTAATCATCTATAAAAGAGATGAAGTATCTCTAACCATGTGAGTCCATGTTTGGACTACATATATTAGTATGTATGATATCTAATATGTCCGAACTCCTATTGGCACCTTTCTTTGACTTGTTGGTCTTCTTTCTTTTTATGCAATCCATAGAAGTCTCAAAATCAGTGAAATCTAGAGTATTAAGTACCACTTCATTTACCAATCTTTTAATTCTTTCTATGGAGATATCACCTAGTCTCTGGTGCCATAATTTAGAGGAATCATCATTATTAAGACATCTTTTAGTGCCAGTGTTAACATGCATTGAATCATAAATGACATTGTTTTGTAAATTAATGCAGTAAAGACCATCAGACAAAATACCATTCCCAACACAATCAGATTTATAAAATAAACTGAAATATATTTATGAAAAGTTGAAGGAATATCCCAAAGGTACAAGCCTTGAAACTGAAATCAAGTTTCTAGAAAAACATGGAACATAAAAAGTCTTTTATAATTCTAAAACAAAACCACTTCTTAAAGTTAAATAGCATGTTCTTATAGCTTCCACATGCGAGCCCATCTTGTTTCCTGATAAGTTGTTTTTCTCACTTCTCACTGGCTTCCTTAGGTTTTGCATACCCTGCAAGGAATTCAAAATGTGAATTGTTGATCCAGAATCAATCCACCAGGTGTTAATATTGACATTGACCATATTAGATTCATAACAAATGGACGAGATTGCATTACCTTTGTCCGCAAGCCATTTCTGAAATTTGGCGCATTCCTTTTTCATGTGTCCTTTCTTTTTACGAAAGAAACACTTGGAATTCTTCTTGATATCAGCTTGGGGAGGTACTTTACCTTTCCCTTTTTATTGGTTTGAGATTTGCCCTTTCCATGTGTTGCTAGCATTGCACTTTCTCCCAGTTCCATCACCAGTCTCTCTTCCTCTTGAACACACATGGTCATGAGTTCATTAATTGACCATTTATCCTTATGTGTGTTGTATGAGATTTTGAAGGGTCCGTATTGGTGCAGAAGGGTGTTCAGGATGTAGTGCACCAGGAAAGACTCCAATATTTCAACCTCGAGTTTCTTCAGTTGAGCCATAGTGTCCCTCATTTGCATGATGTGCTCGCGCACACCTTTCACACTGGTGAGCCTTAGGGATGAGAACTTCATGATTAGGGTACTTGCTAGTGCCTTGTCTAAAGTGATGAATTGATCATCAATGGCTTTTATAAAATCTTAGACCTTTTCATGATGATCAACGGAACCACGAATACCAGCTGAAATTTTAGTCTTAAATAACATCATTCTTAGGTGATTAGATCACTCCCATCGCTCATAAAGCGTGATGTCCATTGTAGTGCTGGTATTAGTGAGTGTTGGTGGATCATCTTTCCTAATAGCATAATCTATGTCCATCCACCCCAAATGAAGGAGAACTCTCTCTTCCAGACCTTACAATTATCTCCCTTAAGTTCAAGGAAATCACAACGAATTTTAGAGAAATTTGCAGGTTGTACAACTGCATAAAATTAAAGATCACATGCTTACATTAAAATTGAAGCCAGGTAAAAAATAAAATTTCATGCTTTACCAATGTAAATTCATGCTTAAATTTGAATCTAATGACATAAAAATTCCATGTGGGCTAAATTTTCAATTTAAACAGATTCAATTTGAACTTTATGATAAAACTATCAATTCATAAGTCGTGTGGGTAAGTTATAAATAATTTGATGTTTTATCCAAATTAATTATCCTATGAAATAAAATTTATTATATTTAGTATAATTAATTGCAATTAATATTTAAATACTTTTTACGTGATCTTAATCAATCATAATATATGATATTATTTAATTAGAAATACTGTGACAAACATCAGTGAAGAGAGAATGATGAAAACATCAATGAAGAGAAGGTGGTGAGGAGGGGTGGGAGTAGAAGCCATGGGTAAGGTGGGGTGGAGCAGAAGGTGGCTTGCAAGGTGATTACACGTGTTACTTACACATCAATATGCCCTCAATGTGTCCACGAGCAGAAAAATCTCGGAAAACCTTCACTGTTTGGAAAGATCTTATGGAAAAACTTCAAACATGGTGACCACTGCAACAAATGTGCGTTTTAGCTTTTGAATCATTTTCCAAAAATGTTTTTCCATATGTTTCAATTTAATGCATCAAATATTCAAAGAG